>JACXGI010006641.1:0-19327 GCA_016801175.1 Esox masquinongy
TCTCCTACTCCCCTACCTCTCCTCTCCAACTCTCCACCCCTTCTAATCTACTCTTCAGCTCTCTTTCTCTCCACTTCTGTCATACTCTCCCACTCTCCTTCTCTCCACCTCCTCTCCTACTCTCCCACTCTCCTTATTTCCACCTCCTCTTCTCTCTGCCTCTCCTACTTTCCAGTTCTCCCCCACAAAGGAGCACTGTTTGGGTCTCTGTGTCCTAATGAATACGGGGAAAATAAACACATTTAGAAGCATTAAATAACACTTTTCAACATATGAAAAAAGAGTGCTGATGGTCAGTATTCATATTTGACACATGAAATATTGTTATTTTATCCATCAAATAATGTTATTTCACATGTACTTTCACTGACACACAAAGAGGCAAACAGCAAAGCCCCCTAGTAAAAAGTAATGCACTTGGTAATTGGGTAGCCTTTGTCAATACTAACTAACACTTATACAATAAAAAATGTATCTTACGGTTTCATTAGTCTCATTAAATATATTTACTGTTTTGTTATATTGGAGGTTGCGTCCATCAATGATACAGAACGCTGTCCAGGATGTCAATCATATGCATTTGATTGGGGGTTGTATGATAATTGGTTATATTGGTGTACTTTGATTAGAGATTATTTCATTGTAACTTCACCCGCTGATAAAACATTGAGCTAGATTGATCCTTTGCATCCAAAATTTCACCCTATTCCCTGGACGACACACTACCAACCCCATGGGCCCTGGTCAAATGTAGAGCACAGTGAAGGGTTAGGGTTCCATTTCAGATGCAGCTACTGTACTGGCTTGGCCAGGGAAGGAACAGGAGAGCAGTGATGTCTGGAAACTCATATAAGCACAGTTGAATGTTATGTCTCTCTTTTCATTGAGCTCTAAGCAAGGTTCTGTTAGAAACCCCTCTCCCACCATCAGACCGCTCTTCCTTGGGTTTATTTCCTGAATATGTTGGAAGCAAAATCTAACTTATGGAACCATTAGGACATGTATCCTTGAAAATGACGCTGTCTGGAGGTTTGAATGGTAAAATCATTTTGGTGTTTTCTGTTATCATTGGTACTTGTGTAACTCTCCTCTCTCCTCTACACTCCTCTCACTCCTCTCCTCTACACTCCTCTCTCTCCTTTACACTCCTCTCCTCTCTCCTCTCTCCACTCTGTCTTGTCTACCAATAGCTACTCACATGTAGGAGACCTTTACCCCTCTAGTCTTTTTTATCTTGTCTGTCCATTCTCAGATGACCTTTACCCCTCTAGTCTTTTTCTTGTCTGTCCATTCTCAGAAGACCTTTACCCCTCTTGTCTTTTTCTTGTCTGTCCATTCTCAGATGACCTTTACCCCTCTAGTCTTTTTCTTGTCTGTCCATTCTCAGAAGACCTTTACCCCTCTTGTCTTTTTCTTGTCTGTCCATTCTCAGAAGACCTATACCCCTCTAGTCTTTTTCTTGTCTTGTCTGTCCATTCTCAGAAGACCTTTACCCCGTCATTTGCTCATCTGTACATTCTGTTTGTCCTTTACTGGCTGAAATGAGATTGCATCCCCCTCAACATTAAATATTTCATTTATTTAATCTATTATTAACGTTTCTAAATGATCCATGGTCATCCACTCAGCTATTCATTCAACCTTCTAAATGATTTAACGCCCAGAGGCAGATAAAGGGAAATGCAAAATACCTGTATATATCAGATATTCATGGTCATGTGTACATGGTCATGTGTACCTAATGAATGGGAGGTTTTGTTCAGGTTGTAATTTATATTAAAGATTGTGTTTTAGAGAACTGATCTGTTTAGGGTTAGGGTTAGTAAAGTAAAGCAATACATAGTCCAGCTTTGGTCACTAGCTAGTTGTGTGGTTAATTGTATTACAATCATGGCAAAAAATTTGATAATATCTTTGTCTTCATGTTTTCTGTAAAACTGGTAATACATCAAAGATTTGAGATTAAGTAATTTTTATTGGATGTGTCCCTCTATGTATGTGATGTGATGTGATTGATTGTATCCCTGTAGGTTACCTAAACATCCAGTCGTGGCCAGAGAACATGACAGACCTTAGTGTTTTCTCCAATCTGGCAACTATTGGAGGTAGAGCTCTCTACAGGTAAGAAACAAGTTATTTTGATATTGTATTACAACAATTCAGTACTACAGCACATTATTTAAGTACATTACTCCTGAATTACAATACTACAGTATGTTACTACAGCTCTAATACAGTACATTATTACAGCACATATTACCAGTACATTAATATAGAAGATTAGTAAATTTCATTAATATCATATATTCCTACAGTTTAGACATGAGTGTATTCTCCAATCTGGCAACCATAGGATGTAGACTTCTCCACAGAAACAACATAATAAAATAGAGCCCTGTTTTTCTATGATTCTACATCTATTCCTGGAGCTTCTTTGAAAAGATGGCATGATGGGCGAAGAGCGAAAGGCCAAACAGGGAGCCATGATGAATACATAACACCCTCACTATAGCATCATTCCACTATACTTTGAGGAATGCTAACAATAGCAATTGTCTTCAGGGGCTAGCTATTGACCGTCAGCTTGTGTTCAGTCCTCTTGCATCTATGAATGGCTGTGATGTCATTCTCCAGAAAAATCCCATCCTGTAATGTCCATCTGGGTGGATATAGTCAGATCAGTTGATCGACGGAATGTCGTCGCATACCCAGGCACACACCCACCTACCCATAAACACGCGCAATAACACACACCTCCCACAGCTATACACTTGTTACCCTGATTTTCTTGCACTATGACATCCATTAACTATTACTATACATGTATGCCGACCCTGACATTGAAACGTCAATAAGACACAATAACACACACGCATCAATAACGCACACACATAAACAAACATACACATTAATGTAAACACCCACACGAATACATACTTGTAAGGATTTTTTGGGAACTATATAAAAAATATGGGAATTATATTTTTTACATAACCCCCAGCCCTAAAACAAAGCTTAACCCTAAATCCTAATCACTAAACCTAATCCTGAATCGACCCCCAAACCTAATTGCAACCCAAAACCTAACCTTAACCCAACACCACATGTGGTGTGAGGATCGGCAAAACGTCTTTAGTTGGCCAGATATGCCATGGGGTACTATTTATACAACTTATACAAGTACAGTAATGCTCACACACTCACACACACAAGAGCAGCTGTCAAGTGGAAATCCATCCCAGCAGCCATTAACCATTAGGATAGATATTTTTCAACATATTACAGCAATTACTGTCATTATCCACCATTAGCACTTGGATTAGACGTATCAGCACATGTTAGCAAGCAGATAGCAGAGGGTGTAATGCACGAAATGCTGACAACTAAGTTGTCAACTAGTAAACACACACACACACACCCCGGCACTGAACTATTAGAAAGCTGTGTTCTTGTGCCGGTGTCCAGGCTCTCTTGTGCTGTAATGTTGAAGCAGCAGGGCACTATGTGGCTGTCAGTTACTCAGCTCATAGTCCCTTATATAGGGTCATCCACTGAGAACACCAAGGCTATGGTACAAATGACTGCCCACCAGTGAGCTCACCAGACAACACATAGCTGGAACACACTGTCTGACAGACCTGACAGGCACAGAGAGAGAAAAGAACTGAGAGAGAGAGAGAGCTGGGAGAGGAGCCTGAGTTGACTTGTGTTCCTCGGTGGCCTATCACTAAGTGGAGAGCTGTGTTGTCGGCAGTCAGAGTGCCTTTATTTGTTCCCTTTCTCCAATGTTCTGTCTGGGATGTGAAGACCCTTTCAGATAGCAGATACACAGAGACAGACAGACAGACAGACAGAGAGAGCCTTTGGTATACTGTCTGTAGGAGTATGCTGTGCGCATGACACAGATTACACGCTGTCAAAGATCACTGTTTGGCATGAAGTGATTTGAACACATCTTGGTGTGGCTAGCTTTGCAGACGTTTAGAGTGCAGTGTGTATTGAGTGCAGTGTGTGGCATTCTAACACTCCTTTCAGGGACAAGATGAACTGTCTTTAACTTGAAATTAATTTCTCTTTTCATCTCTTCTCTTCTTTAAATTCCCTCTCTGACTCTTTGACTCTTCATCACTCCCCTGTCTTGTCTCTCTTCTTCATTCTCCCCACGGTCTGTCTGCCTCACCCGTGGGTCTCCTTTTCTCTGTCTCTCACACCTTGTTCTCTCCGCCTCCCTCTTATCCCTCACACCACTCCCTTTCTCTAACCCCTCTTCCTGTACTTCCCTCTGTCCTCTGCCCTCGACCCCCGTCTCCCCCTCCTCCCCCCCAGTGGTATATCTCTCCTGGTGTTGAGGCAGCAGTGGATCTCGTCCCTCCAGCTCCAGTCTCTGAAAGAGATCAGTGCTGGTAACGTGTACATCACTAACAACAGCCAGCTGTGTTACTACAACACCGTCAACTGGACCAGCCTTCTCAGGGCCAACAACCAGAAGGTTCTCATACGAAACAACCGAGACCCCAAAGAGTGCAGTGAGTCAAACACACACACATAAACACTCGACTCACTTCATTTGTAAGTTGTCCTATATCTAGACAATGATGTGCCAACATCGCATTTTATAGCATTTTGACTAACAATATACAGTAGTTCGACTAATGAGAGAATTCAGTTATTACTGGTTCCCCATCATAAAATGTAGGTAGTACTTAATAAAGGTAGCTAATCCTTTGGCCTTGTATTAAAACGGCATGTGGACTCTGGGATGACAGTTCAGTGGCAAGTGTTCCTGGGTCTAACCCAG
Source organism: Esox masquinongy (assembly GCA_016801175.1). NCBI lineage: Eukaryota > Metazoa > Chordata > Actinopteri > Esociformes > Esocidae > Esox > Esox masquinongy. The sequence goes on from JACXGI010006641.1 coordinate 4,799, forward strand.
ACAGTTTGGAAACCCAGGACTCAGGGATGACAAAATTCAATGTTCTCACAAATCGTATGCAAGTCTACTAATTATATCATAAGTGTCTAAAACACATTGTCGCACAGACATGTGCTAGGAGCATCCATTAACGATAGATCCCTAACTCGTTTGACGACACGTATCCGGCGAAGACAAACTCCTTAATAGGACTAAAACAATGTGTTGGGAGGTCTCTTTAATGAGAACAAACTCAAATAACGGTTTTCAGATATGGCTACTTATTCTAACAGAAGACATCTGAAACACTCCCCCAAATAATCTTTACCATGCACTTAACCAATGCAAAATTACCAAATGGATTGGGCACTGGCGTCGGTTTTTGTCAGTTGTGCAACACGGACAAACATTCTATAATGATCTTGTAAACTTTGATCCATAACCAAGGCTCTGTTGGAGACTTGGTGTGGTCAGACACTCCTCTTCATCGAACACACTTCCACTCTTCCTCAAAAGACATTTCTCATTGCACTACATTAGTCATTCATGTATTATGGTCATTAATAAGTTAGATGGTATTGTGCATTATTAAAGGTTTCACTCCTCAGCTCTCCAATCCTCCCTCCACAACAGTATTCAGGTATCAAACTCTCAGCTCCCATTAAACAGTGAGACTGTGTCTAAGTGGACTAGAGTACTTGGCTGCGCAAAGACCCCTTTGGAAAGTATTTCGACTCCTTTACTTTTTCCACATTTTGTTGTGTTCGCAAACGATTTTCAAACATACATCTTGTTTTCATGTGTATTGTTCTTGGAGCTACAAAAATGAACAGTCTCTAGTCATACAAGAAAACAGACGTTCAACAAAACTGACAAAACAGTAGTCGTGTTGTATCTTAAAGAAACAGCAACAGTTGTAGAAGGGCCCGACCAGTTCTGACTGAGACAGGAAGTACAGAACTTACTGTACAAAGTCCAAGAGCCCTTTGTAGGGTCAATCTTCACTGAGAATTAAACTAAAGAAGCACACTGTGGAGAGAACCGACCTCATCTACTTAGCTCTCCTCCTCAGACAAATGATTCCCCTTAGAAAGGTGGAGGTCTGTACGCTCTGCAGGCTGTCCCTCCACCAACTGAGAAGCAGCACCTGTTTTAAAGGGGACAGGGAGACAGGTAATTATCCCCCCAGGTGATTTGGGTTGTGTCTAATTACCTGTTCCTGACGCAGGGCTGGGCGAGGCTGCCACTGGGTCTTGGGTCCTGCTTCACAGTGGAGCTGCCAGATGATATAGATGTAATTTATAATTGATTAAATATATATTTTTAGCCTTCAATCCACACACAAAAAGTAATGACAAAGCAAAAAGATGTTTAAAAAAATCGATGCATATTTATGGCAAAAACACAAAGACAAAATGCATCTAAAAACTTTTGTGTCGAGGCATAGATCTGGGGGTGGGGTTATAAAAAAATTGTCAAAGCATTGAGAATTCCCAGGGGCACAGTGAGCTCTGTCATTGTGAAATGGAAGAGGTTTGGGACCAAAAAGACTGTTTCTAGAGCTGGCCATCTGGACAAAATAAGCAACCAGGCAAGAAGGCCTTTGGTCAGGAAGGTGACCAACAACCCAGTGCCCACTCTAACAGAGCTTCAGAGGATCTCTGTAAAGATGGGAGAACCTGGCAGAAGGACAACCACCTCTGCTGCATTCCAACAATCCGCCCTTACTGAGAGAGTGGCTTGACTTAAGACACTCCTGAGTGAAAGGCATTAGAGAGGCTGTTGGAAGGACTCTGAGAGCATGAGGAAAACAATGACATGGTCTGATGAGACCAAAATAAAACTATCAGGCCTGAATACCTAGTGGTACGCCTGGAGACAACAAGGTACCACTCATCTGACTAATACCATCCCTACGGTGAAGCATGGTGGTGAAAATACAGAGAGGTCCTTCAAGGAAACCTGATCCAGAGAACACAGGATCTCTGACTGGGGTGAATATTAATCTTTTAGCACGAAAGCTACCTGAAGCAAACAGCCAAGACACTGCTGGAGTGACTTCGGACATATCTGTGAATGTCCTTGTGTGGCACAGCTAACGCCCAGACTGGAACCCCATTGAACATCTCTGGGTGGATCTTACGATGGCAGTTCATAGACTCTCCTCATTTTGTCTGACAGCTTGAGAGGATCTACGCGGAAGAATGGGAAAAACTCCCCAAATTCAGGTGTGCATAGCTTGCGTGTGTGAAGACACATCATTGTTACCAATGTCACTTCTACCAAGAACTGACTTAAGAGTCTGGCTACTTATGTACGTGACAATGGGGTGTTAATTGTAGATTGATGTCAAAAAAACTACATAGAATCAATTATAAATTAATTCTATAACACAATTTGTCCAACTCCTATAACACAATGTCTGTGTGTTGTTGTATTTCTGTTGTGTATGTGTGTGTGCATGTGTGTGTCCGTACCCACAGCCATATCTCAAGGTGTGCTACCCCTGAGCTGCTTCTTAATGTTTCAACATTGTATTGGTTGTTCATACATTATAGCAGATGTTGTGGGAGAGCTTTTGTGTTGGCTCCAATTTGGTAGAATAAAGTCTAATCCAAAACAACAGACAGTTAACAAATGTACAAATACAAGAGGAAATATGAAATAAACGGGATGTCAGTAAACGGCGAGTGTCCCAAATGTTCCTCACTCATGAACGTTTCAGTGTGGGCTTTGTTAACGGCTCCCTTTGACACGAAGGACAGAACAGAGACAGAGGAGACAGGAGCTTCCGGGAGCATTCATACTGCCCACGCACTGTCGTTAGGGTGCCTGCCAAATGGCATACTATTCCTTATAAAGTGCACTAGTTACAGTATATCCACATTTAGGTTTGTTTTGTTCATCCAAGAAAAAGAAATGTGAAAAAATCAAAGAGACCCTTGCTGTTTAAATGTTGATAATTTCTTCCTCTTCCACTCCTGTGTTCTTAAGAAGTAGGATCTTGTGTGTTTGCAGCAGTGATGGGTTTTGTCTCCCAGTAATGTCCGGTTGTTAGAAGCGTTCTGTCGGCTATGGTTGCTTGGCTCGTTTGACAGTCCCCTCCGGCATCTCTGTTTCCCTGGAGACGGACCCGGCTCAGCTTTTGACGTCAGTAGCCCAAACTACGTTTTTTAACAGGGGTCAGAAGCATTGACTTTGGGATCATTTTGATCCCATTGCGTACTTTATCATTTCAACGCGTCTTCCACTTCTCTCCTCCATTCTCGTCCTTTCCTGTCCCCTCCCCCATGATTCTAAAGCACAAAGTGAAGCCCTGGAACAGGAACACTGATTCATTTTTTTTCTCTTGGATTGCAACGCTTTCATGCTCCGCTCCACCCGCTTTTTCTATTATTTCCCCTCTGTCCCTTCTGAGTGAGCGCAGTCTTTTTCTTTCGCCCTCTTTATCTCTCCCTCCTTCCCCATTCCCCAGTTTCTCCCTTGTTTTCAAATGTTTTAAGCATTCTGGACATGACACCAAAACACAGAATGCCCCCTGGCTTACATCTGGCTTGAACCTCAAAGTAAGTGCGGGATGATTGTGACTGTAGCTCTGTCAGCTTTGTCTCTAGTGCCCCCCGAAATAAAAACAACTTCAGTCTCTTTTAGCTGTTTTGGTGGGGAGGGGAAGCCAGGATGGAGCCAGTGGCGGCGTGATGCAGAGCTGAACTAGGCCAGGTCAGAAAGCTGCTGCAGACCTGCCAGACAGCGCATCGTGTCGCCTCAGGGTCCCAGAGCCACTTTAGTGCACTACCTGATCATCAGGGGCACACTGTATTGGTAACAGGGTGCGGCTGGGGACACGGCCGTTGTACACTGTGAGAAAGGAGCCCTCGGCCCTAACATGCTGTGTATGTAACCTAGAAACTAATCTGAACAATGACCGGCTCTTTTGACTTAATCTGTCACAACTGACTATAACCGAACCATAGCGCAGTCTCACTCCTGGTTTTAGTATGCACAGATAGCCTCAGCACCGAATGCTGCGTCGGTATGGTGTTATTCCGCTCACATACTGAGAGACATTTCCTGCGCAGGATAGTTGGATTAAAAGCCTGCCTTCTCTCCTGTCTCCTTGATCGTTATGTTTGTCTACCACTTTAACCTGACTGTATGCTGAGGCTGAAATTAGATGATGCTTGTCGTTTCTCATCAGCCTGCATATCCAGGTGTTACTATAGCTACTTTAGTTCCCTGGCATGAGGGATACAACACTACTGTAACATACATGGCCTAATGTCTCTCCATGCACAGGGCCAATGAGATAGACGTGCATGGTAGGTCTGGCGGGTGAGACCTTTCCCAGCTGGCAGACAGATGATGGGCAGTATAGTCTAGACAGTCTAGGCTTGTGGTCATTAGTCCATCCTGCCTCATATGGACTAAGAGAGAGCCATTTCATGCAGCTGATGGCTCCACCCTCCACACACTTTTAGATGAAGTCAAACATGTTTATTGTGGACGGTGTTTGACCTTTTTGTCCAACTCCTTACCTATATTCCTGTGTTTCCCAGCTACGGCGCGGTTGGTGTGTGACCCTCTGTGTTCGGACAGCGGCTGCTGGGGACCAGGACCAGACCAGTGCCTGTTCTGTCGTTACTTCAGTAGGGCTCGGACTTGTGTGGACACCTGCAACCTCTATGAAGGGTGAGACAACAATATCACACAATTACAGATACTGAAAACACTTGACAGTATCTCTTTATTGGCATGAAGAATTACAGAATAATTTTCGTAGTGATTATCTTGCAGGAGTACAGGAGTATAGTATGAATCGCAACAGGTCTTCCCTGGACCACAGACAAATTAGTGCAAAATGAACCTATGTAATCTAGTGACAGTACAATGGATTACAGTCCACTAAGTGTTAAAGAGAACTACAGTTTACTGAATGTAAAATAGATCTACAGTCTACTGAATGTAAAATAGATCTTCTGTCTACTGAATATAAAATAGAACTACAGTCTACTGAATGTAAAACAGAACTCCAGTCTACCGATTATAAAATAGAACTACAGTCTACTGAATGTATAATAGGACTACAGCCTCGTGTGTCTACCCAGAGGCATATTTCCTTTTTCTTTCCAATAATCCCTGAATGAGAAAGGACATGATGTAAATACATTCTGCAGGCTTAGGAGAAACATAGACACTGCAATAATGGACCAAGAATCAACTAACTTTTTTCTCGAATGAGCGAGGGCCTGAGTCCCAAAAGGACTCGTAATACCTGGTGCCTGATATTTGGTCACACCACTATTGACCCTGGTCAAAAGTAGTGCACTAAATAAGGATTAGGGTTCCATTTGGGACGCAACTAAGATGGTTTCATGCAGGAGTGATATAAACCATCACAACAAGGCACTCCAGTGAGTAAATAACAGGGGAAATAAGACAAATGTTGTTTTCATCTGTTGCAGTGTGGATTTACAGTGTGAAGATGTTCAAGTATGTCAGACAGAAACACCCATGGGATTGCAAACACACACGCATGCCTACACAGTCACACACACACACACACACACACAGTCACACACACATACTGTACTTCTATGGTGAGGAGGAAATGGTTCTGGTTTCCAATTGTTCTGCAACATTGCCAATGTTGTTGTTGTTTACCTGTTTACTCCTCTGTAATATATCCAAATATTTTTTCTCAATGTCAATAATAGATGACACATTCAAAGTCACAGTCTCAACTGTAAGCCCGAATAAAGATAAAACTAAACTTTGATGTGATGACTGGGTAATGTATGCGTAGGACTGGAGTCAGTAGATACAGTCTTGTGAAAAAGTGTGTATTTTGACATGGGTAAAATATGTACTCTTCAGCACTATTAAGAGATAAATGTAACCTAATTTAACAAATGACAAATTCATCAGAAATCAACCAAAATGCATATCCTTAATGACAAAATTGCGTTATAACTGGTGTTGCCACTTACAGCTGAAATATCTTCATGTAGCTGTTTGCAATAACTGTCTATCGGTCTTTTACTTTTATCAACTGGCTGGAATGTGTGCCTCCTGATCTTTACACTAATACTTCACCTATGTCATGTTCAAGGTCTTTCTTGCACGCACGCCATCCTTCAAGTATTTTGATTGGGTTGAGATCTGGGTCTTGATGCGGCCATTCCATAACACTACATTTATCTTATTTGAACCACTCATGAAGGAAGGCCTCATTCTCCTCAAGAATTTTCTGGTACAATTTGGAATTCATGGGTGAGTCAATTATGGGAAGTTTTCCTGGCCCTGAGGCAGCAAAGCAGCCCCACACCATAATGCAACTACCTCCAACCCTGGGGTTCAAAGAGACTTCTATAAGCATTTCCGGTCAGCTCTTACGCTGAATTTGTTGGGACGACAAGTCATATGTAGATTTCCTGTGGTCTAGGAAGTTCTCGATTTGTAAGTGATCCGTCGAGCAGTGGAATGGTGTACTTCGATTGTTTGGAAATGGCTTTGAAATCCCTCCCAGATGCATGGTCATCGATAATCTTTCTTCTTAGGGCCTCAAATAGGATTTTTAATCTTGGCTTGATGTGTTACCACACACTAATATGGTGAAGTCCAAACCAGACCAAGTTTGTAATCTTTATGGATGGCTGGAAAATTCCAAGTAAGTGTCTAATGATTTTATAATGATGTGCACCTGTTTTGGTGCGCCTGATTCTTATTTTAAATTTTATTTTATTTTAGAGATGGTAAAGATGGGGTGAATCTTCTAAGGAAATTATTTAAATTGCATAATGCTTTCAAAGTAAAACATTTTGGTGGGATCTGTTAAATATAAACATAAAAAAGAGACTTACTTTTTCACATGACAGTAGATACTGTTTGTGTTGAATGAGGTTGTTAGTCATGACTGGTGTACACAACAGTGGAGGCAGACTGATTGTATTGCCTTGCAGACTGACTGGCTCTAAGGCCATCGGGCCACCAGGGGACATTGTAGTCGAGAAGCGTGAGTCCAGTACTGAGAGTTGCAGGGCAGGGGGGTTAGGCGTGTCACTGCGTGTCACAGTCACTGCTTGCACACGGGGCCACGCTCTGCCTACCTGTCTGTCTGTCTGCACGCTACTTCACACAGCTCTGCAAACCTGTATGTCTGTCTGCATGCCACTTTACACAGCTATGTCCAGAAGAGGCACAAGAAATGCTAATTACTGTACCCTATTACTGAGCCAGCTACTGACCAATATCTACTGACACTCTACTGACTCAGTCTACTCAGAGTCTGCTGGCTGATGTCTACTGTGATGCCACTGACTGATGTCTACTGAGATCATAACATTATAAATACTGTAGAACACATAGGAGTTGTTTCCCCCACACATTTAAAGCCTTGCCTGATTATCAATCTCTAGCTACCATTCCACTCAATGTCATGTTCCAAAGAGTGGGATTTCATGGGTCTTGAAATACAAACATTATCATTAATGAGCTTTACGAAAGGTTGGATCAAAATGGGATAATCCTGACTGCTATTATTCCATCCAAGTTATTAATTTAACCAAACAACTTGTCCTTAGATTTATTTGTATTAATATTGAAGTGGTAAGAATTGGAATGTTAGCTGAAGAGACTGGTACATCGACTAAGCCTTGCCTGAGGCAATAAAAACATGATCAGTGGAGACTCAATGTTTCACCTGGGTTTAGGAAACTACCCCACAGTATGGAGTTGTATGTTGTTCATTTTCACCCATTAAGTGCTTTCTGTCTTGAAGGTAATTGTCTATTTTGAGTGGCTGAGTCAACACAAAGTGTTTGTTGGGAATGAGGACCACCCACCCCCACACTGTTAGGGTGGATATTTAGGTTATTCCTCCTAGGAGGCAGTCACGTTCTTGGGTAAAAAATACTGTCCTCCGGGTCTTGTGCTAGAACAGAAGTGTTAAGTGCTCAGCGAGCTTCATGACGTGCGTAGCAAACATTCTGACAGACCATGCCCAAGTCCTGTAACAAGAATAACATCCACCTAGTCACCACTGCTGAGAGACAAAAGGATTTTAATTGTTGTTGTTATTTATTATTTATGTTATTACTTTCCACTTGCTTTGCAAATGTGAACAAATGTTTCCCATGCCAATATAGCTCTTTGGCAATTGAATTGAGGGAGAAAGAGACGGACCAAGAATGAAAGAGAGAATGAGAAAGGCAGGAAGGAGAAAGAAGGATAGAGAGCAGCTTATGCAGTAGAACAGCCAAGCCCTATGGAGAGCCAGGGGATTCTAAGCTAACATAAAGGACATGTTAAACCATAACCCATTTAAACCATAGCTGTCTCAGACAAAGCCCCACCTCCTGTGCAACCCTGCATGGCATTGTGTAGACCAGATAACGCAAAATTAATCCTAATTCAATTTTAGGCCCCCATGGAGGAGTTTCTCTTGTTAATAAACAGAGGGAGGATACAGCACACAGACTGATGGCTCGCACGTGTATCCAGTGAGACCTGGGTTCAAATACTAGTTGAAATCTTCCTAATTAGTTTATTATTTGCTTTAGCCTGCCTGGAGTGCCAGATGAGCAGGTTTTGCTCTTTTTAGGAATATTCAATTGGTTCCAATGCTCCAGCCAAGCTCAGTGAAGCCCAGATAAAGGATTTGAACCCATGTGTGCTCCCAGCATGCACCAGAGTTTCTCTTGGCAGAAGCACTCCCCTGAGTGTATAGGCGCTGCCACATTGCCCTTCTATTCCCTGCCATACCACACACAGACACTCACACACCGATATGCATTATCTTTTCACTGTCATTTGCAGACTTTCATAGCAGCTTACAATAGTGAGGGCATACATTTGCGTAAGATATAAATGTTCTCTTCCTCCAATGTGAATGCCAGGGTGCCAAGTTTCTTTTTCTATACTTTGTGTCTGGTAAAGACACAAGACTGTCCAGTGTTTCTAGATTTCAATGAAATACGACCTATCATTTGTTACATGACCGCACCCTTCTGCTGATTGGACAGACTATATTTTTCAAACAGTATTTTAAAATGTTTTGTTCTCCAAACAAAGCCTTGGCAACAAATGTAAGTTAACAACATTCATTGACTCAACAGAATGTTAATTTTTAAATATCAGTGTATTTCCACTGGACAATTATTTTAATGACTTTTCAAGTGCAAGAATGGAACATATAGACACTTTAGTACATTTTTGAAGAAGTGGAACACCCATTACCTTTAGCTGGAAAGCCATGCTACACCAAAGTGATACTATCAACACAGCCCAGATTAATTAGCTGTGAGGCTGGAAGGTGTAGTGTTACACAATGAAATAAATCAAATACTTACAAGTGGGGGCTTGGGAGCTTTTTGACACATGACTTCATCGAGTGACCTTTAAAAGAACCAGACAGGGACCTCTGCCTCTGAGACACACGCACATATTCACTGAGCGGTGATGTTCTTTCTTGGGTCTATCTGCATAATCTTTCTCCCTGATCTATTCACTGAAAGTTCCCACAGATCTATCCTCTGTTGATTGCTCCCATTCTCCATCCAACACATTTTCATATTGATGAAGGAGATTGATTGAGGTTTAAGAAATGTGTTATCTACACTGGAAACAAGGTCTTGCACATAAAAAAAAAACTACACAGTGGCAGCCAACAAAAGCAAAACAGATATTACATTTGGCTTGGTGTTTAGAAAAACCTGGAGGGTGTAGATGAAACCACTGATGTAACACTAAAGAAAAGACAGCATGTACAATGTGATTGATCCCCCAAGTTTGCATTTTGTCACTGTTTTTTCATTTGGATTTGATTAAAAACATGTCCTTTGTTTTTTCTTTTTCTAATTTAAGTGAAATACATCAGCTGTGTCTGGAATAAATCACTGTTCCCTTGAAGGTCTTTACTTTTGACCAGACTCTGTGTGGACTATGCGCAATACAGGAAGTATGGAACCTTGCTGTTCATCCTTGTGTTACCAGTCAATTAGTTTCCATCTGCAGGAAGGCCAGGCTCATTTTTAGCAGTTTTAGTCTTTTTAGCAGTAGGCTGTAGTTAGATGTGTACAGTATACACAGTGTGTTTGTGTGTGTGTGTGTGTGTGTGTGTGTGTATTTCTGTGTTTGTTTCTGTGTGTGTTTCTGTGTGTGTTTGTGTGTGTGTTTGTCGCACAGTAGCCTAGTGAATGCAGAGGCCAGCTGCTCCTGTAGACAGAGCCAGCAGAGCACAGAAGATCCCACACACTTGTTGCATTCTCACTGTGTATCTCTTTCCCCAACCTATCCCATTATCTTTCTCTCCATCTCTCTCTCTCTGTGACTTTCTGTCTGTCTCTCTCAGGGAGGTACGTGAGTATGCCAACGGCTCGGTGTGTGTGGAGTGTGATGGCCAGTGTGAGAGAGCAGATGATGACTCCCTGACCTGTCACGGCCCGGTAAGATCCTGCTGTGACTAACACACACACACACACACACACACATAAACACACAAACCAGCCTCAAGCATTCTTGACATGCACTGCTAACTTCTCCTCACTCCTAAGGAATACAGACGTGGGTCTTCCTGAGTGTGTCATCACACTAACCTACACAACATTCTAAAGTGTGTCATAAAATTATCCTACATAACATTTTAAAGTGTCAAATTATCCTACATGTCCTTTTGAAGTGTATCGTTACATTACTCTACTGTACATTTGAAAAAACGTCTCACTCTCCGCCGCCAGCTGAATGTCCTTGCGACAAGGCCTGTGTCCCCAAATGGTCATGGTCAGAAGTAGGGCTCTATAAAAGGGAGCAGGGTGTCACTCAGATGCACAAATGCCTTGGATTACCTTGGAACTCTGATTAATTGTAATCTCAGTTAAAGTGTGCCTGAGAGCTTCACAATTGATTTTGTTTCCTGTTAACTTATAGGGGAAAGTGGATTTTCGTGGCAAATCCTGCCATGTTTACAAATACAGTGTGTGTGTGTGTGTGTGTGTGTGTGTGTGTGTGTGTGTGTGTTTGTGTGCGCGCACGTGCGTGCGTTTGCATGCCTCCATATTCTGTGTGTGTGAGTTTGTGTGTGTGATGTATGTGTCCCCTCTGACACCATTGTCGACTCAGTCTGTGATGATGATGCTCCATGTCCTTCTCCTGTCTAGACACAGAGATAATTCACCAGCTCCAGCCCTGCTTTCTCCTATCATCTGTGTTTATTAAGTAAACAGCCCTCTAGGCTCAAATCTCACTCCACGCACACACACACGCATGCACGCACACACACACAAACACACACACACACACACTCAAGGCCACAAAAGAATGAGTATTATTTGTGTGATTTCTAGACTAGAGTCTAATCTTTTACTCTCTGAAAGTGGTGTTTGTGGAAAATCAGACTGATTGTCCAGAGGTGCCCCCTGCATCTCTTGGGTGAACACCCTCTGCCCGGTCCCTGACTGAACGACGCGCAAGCATGCGCGCACACACCCCTGTGTATGGACATGCTGGACGCATTTCAGAGTTGTGAAAAGTGTGTCCTGTGACACTTTATGTCAGTGGCAGATTTTCTGTGACCGGTCCCAGAGTGGTGCGGCAGAAAACATTTGGTAACCTAACCAGGTACAACTGGATATCATGGCACGAAATGGTTCATCTGTTGATAACAGGTTTATTATGTGCTGTGATAAGACCAGGATATTTCATGTCAAGACACATTAAAAACAAAGTCTTGAAAAAACTCTTGGCCTTGACGAGGATGAAAACCCTGTCCAACTGCAGCGAACGTGTACCTACATTTTAAAAGATAGACTACTGGGGAGAAGGAAACTGCAGGTCCTGTGTAGTTTGGTTGGTAGAGCGTGGCGCTAAGCAATGCCAGGATTGTGGGTTCAATTCCCATAGAGGGCTAGTATGAAAATGGAGTATGAACATGTGTGCTCATTTCCTAGACTGAGGTTGCTTCATGCAGGTTTGCGTTGTGTAGTCTTGCCTTCATTCCGTTGACATTGGACTATAAATATACATTACCGCTTCACTTACCCTGGCCACAGGGACATCAGCGGCCATTGTAGGTTAGACTGTATGAAGCTGATGTTAGTAGACTTCAAGTCATCTAGTTTCCATACAATACAGCATGTCAGATCTCTTTAGGTTTAGGCTGCTGTCGGAAGTGATCTGTTATCACACATGCTATATAAATAGGCTACTGGAGGATAGTGGAGGGCATGCCTTGAGCTTTGTATATTGTGCCTGGGCTGTGCCACCTGCAATTTTAATGAATCTGATTTGTTAAGTCACAAACAGATCCTGCAGAAACACACGATGTGAAGGAGAGTCAAATTGTGCGCAAGGTGACAAATCATTAATCAAATTGGTCTTACAATCAGCCATTTGTCAGACATTTTAATGCTTTGAGTCCATGTGTGTTAATACATTAAATCAAAAGCTGATTGAAACGTGCTGTGGCAAAAGCTGTCCCCTCACACATTTTTACAACGATCCTGACTGGACATACATTATGGATTTGAAGTCATTATACTGCCACCTGTGGCCAATCTTAACAAATCAAAAAGTTGTGAGCACTGTTCTTAATGGTTTAGAACCCAGCTTTCAAGCCTGTCTAAGGGCCTTAGAAGTACAACCCCGTTTCCAAAAAAGTTGGGATGTTGTGTAAAATGAATGCAATGATGTGCAAGTATGTTAAACCGTATATTCATTTGAATATAGTACCAAGACAACATTTAAAATGTTGAAACTGAGAAATGTTATTGTTTCTTGGAAATACATGCTCACTTTGAATTTGATGCCAGCAACATGTTTCAAAAAGGTTGGGACAAAGGTAACAAGACTGGAAACGTGCAATGCTAAAAAAACGAAACATGTTGGAATATCATACAACTAAAAACAGTAACATTTCTCAGTTTCAACATTTGATATGTTGTCTTTGTATTATTTTCAATTACACATAGGGATAAATGATTTGCACATCATTGCATTCTGTTTTTATTTGCATTTTACACAGCGCCACAAATATTTTGGAAACAGGGTTGTATGTACAGTATGAGTCCAGGGGGAAGAAATGTGAAAGCCACTATGAGGGGTGTGTAAAACCAAACCATGGTTATATGCTCATTGTTATTAAGGAGGGATAAGCAGGTGCTGGGCTTGATTACTTTGGCTCTTCTCTTATTATAACTAATAATGTCATGGGCCTGCACCGAGACAACCTTAGAGAGAGACAGTGACAGAGAGACATAGACAACGAGAGAGGTTATGTTCAACTGCCTGCATTTCTAGCAAGAGAGAGGTAATTAAAATATTAGGCATGTCTACCACTCAGCCAATACAAAACAGAGGAAGTGAAAGATGAAGTGGTGGGGATGTGGTTATAAGACAGCTCTGACCATATCTAAAATAGAAAGATAGATATGTTAACTTCAAATTTAACTCAGTCATTTGCTTCATGAGACATTCGTCTTCAGGTCCACTAGGTATAATAATCTTAAAATGCTTTCAGGACAAATATGTTTCCCAAATGCTAGCCTGTTCAATATATATTGCCCTAATTTTGGCAGGGAACCCTAGGCAATATAAGCTACAGTATCTCATATAAGCTACAGTATCTCACAAAAGTGAGTACACCCCTCACATTTTTGTAAATATTTGAGTATATCTTTTCATGTGACAACACTGAAGAAATGACACTTTGCTACAATGTAAATTAGTGAGTGTACAGCTTGTATAACAGTGCAAACTTGCTGTCCCCTCAAAATAACTCAACACAGCCATTAATGTCTAAACCGCTGGCAACAAAAGTGAGTACACCCCTAAGTGAAAATGTCCAAGTTGGGCCCAATTAGCCATTTTCCCTCCCCGGTGTCATCTGACTCATTAGTGTTACAAGGAATGGGGAGCAGGTGTGTTGAATTTGGTGTCATCGCTCTCACACTCCCTCATACTGGTCACTGGAAGTTCAACATGGCACCTCATGGCAAAGAATTCTCTGAGGATCTGAAAAAAGAATTGTTGCTCTACATAAAGATGGCCTAGGCTATAAGACGATTGCCAAGACCCTGAAACTGAGCTGCAGCACAGTGGCCAAGACCATACAGCAGTTTAATAGGACAGGTTCCACTCAGAACAGGCCTCGCCATGGTCGACCAAAGAAGTGCACGTGCTCAGCGTCATATCCAGAGGTTGTCTTTGGGAAATAGACGTATGAGTGCTGCCAGCATTGCTGCAGAGGTTGAAGGGGTGGGGGTCAGCCTGTCAGTGCTCAGACCATACGCCACACACTGCATCAAGTTGGTCTGCATGGCTGTCGTCCCAGAAGGAAGCCTCTATTAAAGATGATGCACAAGAAAGCCCGCAAACAGTTTGCTGAAAACAAGCAGACTAAGGACATGAATTACTGGAACCATGTCCTATGGTCTGATGAGGCCAAGATAAGATTATTTGGTTCAGATGGTGTCAAGCGTGTGTGGCGGCAACCAGGAGAGGAGTACAAAGACAAGTGTGTCTTGCCTTCAGTCAAGCATGGTGGTGGGAGTGTCATGT
>JACXGI010006641.1:19427-40846 GCA_016801175.1 Esox masquinongy
CTGGGGAGCTACAGTTCATTGAGGGAACCATGAATGCCAACATGTACTGTGACATACTGAAGCAGAGCATGATCCCCTCCCTTCGGAGACTGGGCCGCAGGGCAGTATTCCAACATGATAACGACCCCAAACACACCTCCAAGACGACCACTGCCTTGCTAAAGAAGCTGAGGGTAAAGGTGATGGACTGGCCAAACATTTCTCCAGACCTAAACCCTATTGAGCATCTGTGGGGCATCCTCAAACGGAAGGTGGAGGAGCGCAAGGTGTCTAACTTCCACCAGCTCCGTGATGTCGTCATGGAGGAGTGGAAGAGGACTCCAGTGGCAACCTGTGAAGCTCTGGTGAACTCCATGCACAAGAGGGTTAAGGCAGTGCTGGAAAATGATAGTAGCCACACAAAGTATTGACACCTTGGGCCCAATTTGGACATTTTCACTTAGGGGTGTACTCACTTTTGCTGCCAGCGGTTTAGACATTAATGGCTGTGTGTTGTGTTATTTTGAGGGGACAGCAAATTTACACTGTTATACAAGCTGTACACTCATAACTTTACATTGTAGCAAAGTGTAATTTCTTCAGTGTTGTCACATGAACAGATATAATCAAATATTTACAAAAATGTGAGGGGTGTACCCACTTTTGTGAGATACTGTATATAATATATATATATATATGTATGTATGTATGTATGTATGTAAGCTATATAACATCTAGCATCTAAAAAAATTTAGTTATTTCATAAGGGTGATGGCATCTGATAATAAATGCCTTCAGCGTCTTTTTCAGTTTACAAAGGGGTTCTGTGCTCTTTTAGCGATCCTTGAAGTACAGTTTGACTTGTTTAATCCAGTGGTGTTGTTGATTTCAGTAGAAGAGTTCTGAGTCCAGTATCTTTAAACTGGACTAATCCTGATGTTCCTACACACCCCAATGTCCCGCACCGACTGGCGTATGTGGCGTCATGGTTAATGACGCCTCGCGATGATATTTAATCCAAAAAGTTTATTTGACCTTTATTCATTCAGCGAAGTCAGGCTGAGGCATGGTTCACTTTCACAGCCTAGCCCTTTATTACAGTAACATTAAAATATGATGACGACGGCTGCTAACGCGCTGGCAAAAACAGCCAGCCACTCTGAATTGTAAAATAATGTTTACTTTGATGGGGCTGAAGCGTAAAGCTCAGTTGTAATGTTGAACCATCTGGATGTCACAGTGATTAATGTCGGAGCTGACATTATGGTGGTTAACGTTACGGCCATCGGGAGCACACGAAAGCCTGGGCGAATGACCTGCATGTTGATCCCACAGTGGGCAACTGAACTGTAACACCAATGTATTTTCACCCTCTCAGGGCAAATAGCGGGATAGCAGTCTACGCAGGAAAATTCTTGATATTGGCACAATGGTTAGGTTCCACCATTATACTGTCTAGTCTATTAGTCACCAGACAGGGCCGCATGCCAGAGTCTGTATGATCTACTGTGTACAGATGAAATACATTGTGTTACAGTATGTCATCACGCATTCCATAGGACTTGTAGTAGTGACGATGTCTTGTTAAAGACATCGTCATTACAGTAGCCTATACACTGATCAGCCATAACATTATGACCACTGAGGTGAAGTGAATAACACAGATACCTGTCAGTGGGTGGGATATATTAGGCAGCAAGTGAACATTCTGTCCTCAAAGTTGATGTGTTAGAAGCAGGGCAAGCGTAAGGATCTGAGTGTTCTTTGACAAGGGCCAAATTGTGGTGGCCAGACGGCTATGTCAGAGCATCTCCAAAACTGCAGCCCTTGTGGGGTGTTCCCGGTCAGCAGTGGTCAGTACCTATCAAAAGTGGTCCAAGGAAGGAAAAGCGGTGAACCGGCAACGGGGTCATGGGCGTCCAAGGCTCATTAATGCATATGGGGATCGAAGGTTAACCCGTGTGGTCTGATCCAACAGACGAGCTACTGTAGCTCAAATTGCTGAAAAAGTTCATGCTGGTACTGATAGAAAGGTGTCAGAACACAGTGCATCGCAGTTTGTTGCGTATGGGGCTGCGTAGCCGCAGACCAGTCAGGGTGCCCATACTGACCCCTGTTGCTGTAAGTGCCTACAATGGGCATGTGAGCATCAGAACTGGACCACGGAGCAATGGAAGAAGGTGGCCTGGTCTGATGAATCATGTTTCCTTTTACATCACGTGGATGGCCAGGTGCGTGTGCGTCGCTTACCTGGAGAACACATGGCACCAGGATGCACTATGGTAAGGAGGCAAGCCGGCAGAGGCAGTGTGATGCTTTGGGCAATGTTCTGCTGGGAAACCTTGGGTCCTGCCATTCATGTGGATGTCACTTTGAGACGTACCACCTACCTGAGCATGGTTGCAGACCATGTGTACCCTTTCATGGCAACGGTATTCCCTGATGGCATTGGCCCCTTTCAGCAGGATAATGTGCCCTGCCACAAAGTAAAAATGGTTCAGGAATGGTTTGAGGAACACAATGAGTTCAAGGTGTTGATTTGGCCTCCAAATTCCCCAGATCTCAATCCAGCCAAGCATCTGAAGGATGTGCTGGACAAACAAGTCTGATCCATGGAGGCCCCACCTCGCAACTTACAGGACTTAAAGGATCTGCTGCTAACGTCTTGGTGCCAGATACCACAGCACACCTTCAGAGGTCTAGTGGAGTCCATGCCTCAATGGGTCAGGGCTGTTTTGGCAGCAAAAGGGGGACCTACACAATATTAGGCAGGTGGTCATAATGTTATGGCTGATCGGTGTATATGGCCATGAAAAAACTGTTTACTAAAACTCCTCAGTTACTTCACTTTTCAATTACCACAATTATATGGAATTCTATTATTATAATGTGTCAGGCCAGAGTAAAAAAAAAAACAAATGTCTATATAAATGCAGCTGCCACTGACATTGAAGCAACTGGACACAGTTTATCATAGTGCATTATGTTTTACTATAGGCAATAGATTCAGCACACGTCACTGACAATATCAGACATTATGCTGGTCCTCTTTGAAGTCTCATAGATCAGTGCCTGCTGTTAGTTCTCCTGCATAAACCACCACCATAGTTCACTTCTCTGTTGACGCACAGAAGAACAAGATGTCATAATAAATAAACAAAGAGTAGGTGCTTTATGGATCCTTTTCATTCAGTCTTGATAGAACATTATGGCAAGTTTATAGCAGAATGTAGTTTCCATTTAGAACTGTATGTACATGGTTCTGTTTTATATGGTTCACAAAGGTTCTGCACACCACCAAAAAGAGTTCTGCTATGGTTACAGGTCAATGTCTTTACTATAGTCTGTTGCTATTTAAGACAATGTTTTTTAGCGTATTAAGCGTGGTCGTAGATTTCCTGTTATTCCCGCCTGGCAGGTTCATACTAAACCTCATTCTGAGATAGAACACAGAAGGAGGACAAATTGATTTCATCAGTCATGTTACGGCAACAGAAACTATAACAATGACATTATATTCGGTCTTGTGCTCATGGTATGATTTGATCACTACGGCTAATGTCTTCAGTAGAGGAGGAGAGGTTGCAATAATGTCAGTCACACTCGGGATATGCACTTGAGAGTGAAAGAAAAGAGTGAGAGAGGAAGAAAAGGAGAGAGAGACTAAAAATGAGAGATTAAGGGGGTTGGTACCCTGTTGATCATCCTGTCCATTGAGATCTACAGGCGGGCTCAGGGAGAAAGGGCTCGCTAACGGTTGATTTGGGATTCAGTGAGTGTCTGCTCCACAGCCTCTTCCCCCCTCCCTTTCCTCCCTATCATCGCCTCTACCTTCCTCTCTTCCCCTACTTCCCTTCCCTATCCTCTGTCCATATGTTGTTCAGATGGCCTCTCTGGCACAGATGGACTGTCACATCCTGCTAATTGATTAACGGGCATCTTTCTCTCTCTCTCTCTCTCTCTCTCTTTCTCTCAAGAGGATGATGTGTTCGAGGCTAACAACGTTCAATAATGTCACTAGAGAAGCTGTTTGGCTAATTCTTCCTTGTTAGAATTTGCATGTAGAGGAAAATCCATGCCTATTGTCTCATGGGATACCTGTGTGCGTATTGTCTTACAAAAGGCTATTATCTGTATATGTTAATGAGTTAGAAGCTCGATAGCTTTGTAATTAACTCAGCAGATAAGTGCCTTTCACTGCTGAGCAAATGTCATTGACATGCTATCATTATTTTGTGATTTTTCAGTGGTCCAAGGTTATACAGCCTTACACAGCCATCCCAATTGAAAATGGGCTGGGTACTATTTGTGCCAATAGTCATTAAGCATCTTAGTGGAGAAGTACTGAAGTAGGATCAGTTAAGCCTTTAATCATGGTTAGACAGTGGGACCTGAAGTTAGATCAACACTCCTATGTGGCTGTGGATGCGCTGGCGCTCAGATAATACATTTGAATGGCACATAGTTACAACTCTGTTAGTCTCACAAGTTATACCTCCAAAAGAGTTGTTTTCAGGCTTCCCCATTTTATGAAAACACGTGTTCACGACCAGGCTACCTCTGTACTGTAGTTTCATGTCCCATGGGCTCAGACTGTTATAACGTTTGTATAATTTGAGCGGCGCACATCAGGAGTAAAGTCATTTGTATGGTTTTATTTTGCATGTGAGAATGATTAGCACACATATTTGGAGTGGAGAATCATTGGCACAGACCAGTCATATTAGGCTTTGCTTAGTCTTGTAAGGCCATGCCTCGAAATTTGCCTCAGAGGCCTTTTTTTTCTGGGGCAGATTCAGACATTTAACGCGAATCATCATGAGGAAGAAACTATACAAAATCTAAATTTTCTTGCTTTTTCTTTTGTTTCTTCTTTCATCTAAACCAAGGGATGTCCCAGGTGATATGACTGAAGTGTATGCGAAGGTTAAAAAAGTCTGACAGCCACTGTATTAGATGAGTGTCTATGGGAGACCACACAATTACCTTAACAACCACTGAGCTGCTATAGTACAGCACACGGCCGTGGACACACACAGATGCGGACTCACTCAGGCAAGGAGACACAATCTCACAGAGATATGGACTCACACAGGCAAGGAGACACAATCACACAGAGATATGGACTCACACAGGCAAACTGGCTTGGACACACATATACACGCATTGGCGAACACCGACACACACTGGTGTGGCCACACACAGACATGCTTGCAGATACACACAAAACACACACAAAGGCTCAGACACACACACACACACACACACACACACACACTTGGGGGCATTTTGTCAACAGAGGTGCAGTATGTTGTTGTCCGCTGTCTGAAATCAATTAGTTTGTCTGTCAGGTTGGCTTAGTGGCTGTAGTAAAGTATTTCCCTATCACAGCAATGGAGACCAGACGCATGAAACAAATGATGGAGCACCAGCTTCATTTTTATAACTGCGAAGAGCCTCAGTTAGCATATTTATGCCTGTGCACACACAAACACACGCACACACACATCCTCTCACACGCCCACCCATACATACGTGCGCGTTGGCCCACACACCGCCTCCATGTACCGATGCGTATGTATTTCTGTCTGTTCTGTAGGACCCGGTAAGGGCTGTTGTTCCCTTTCTCCGTACCCATACAGGCAGCTCCGTCCCTACCCTTGGCTCCCCTGCCTCTACTGGCCCTTATTACCTTCATAAGTCGTGTCTGGGCTGATTGTTATGGTCATTGCGTCTGCTGGGAGCCGTGGCTGTTATCTTCGGCCCTGCTTTCTGGTGTTTTATGTGCCTTGTCTTCCCTTCTCCCTCCATCCCTTGTTCTTCTACTATCATCTCCACCCTTCCCCACCCTGCTTGCTCTCTTCTTATATCATATTTCTCCCTCTCTCCCCCTCTTTCTGTCTTTTCTCTTTTTCGGTCCCTCTCTCTCTCTTTTCTTCCCTGTCTCTCTCGCTCTCTTTCTCTCTATCCCCCTCTTATTCCCTATCTCTCTTTCTCTCATACTCCTGTCTCTCACTTTCTCTCTGTCCATCTGTACCTTTCTGTCCTTCGCTCTCTCTCCCCTCTCTCACTCTCTCTCATTCCCTCTCTTATTATCTCGCGCTCCATCTTCATCCCCTCTATTTTCTCTCTTTCTTACCCTCTCCCCCTCCTGTCTCTCATTTCTCTTTCTGTTCCTCTCTCACCCTATGGACCTCTCGGTACCATTCTTGGTTCCCCATCCCACCCTCCTTCCCCGCTCTCTCTCTCTCTGTCTCAGGGTCCTGATCACTGTGTGAAGTGTCTCCACTTTAAAGATGGTCCTAATTGTGTGGAGAAGTGTCCAGATGGCCTTCAAGGGACCAACAGCTTCATCTTTAAATACGCTGAGGCCAACAGGGAGTGTCAGCCCTGTCACTCCAACTGTACACAGGGGTAAGGTTCACGCTGTCTTTCTGTAGGGGGTTGGGTCTGTTTGTTTCTGTGTGGAAAGGATCCCTTGGTTTAGATGAAAGAAGAAACAAAAGAAAAAGCAAGAAAATTTAGATTTTGTATAGTTTTCTTCAGATTTGAATGGTAGCTATTTTATGTGTCCCCACAAGGATTTAAAATGTGCATGTGCGTGTGTGCGTGCGCATGCGCGTGTGTGTGTGCATGTTTTACTTACCTTGTGGGGACTTAAAGTGAGCAAAAGTCTACAAATGGTGAGTAAAACATGGGAAATGTTGGGATGTCCCAACTAGGAAAAACTTGATTTTCTGGCTTAGGGTTTAGGTTTAGAGTGAAACTTCCAATTTGGCTTAGGGTTTTTCGGCTAGGTTAAGTTTAGGCATTGCGGGTAAGGTTTAGGGTTAGGCATTAGGGCTAGTTTAAGTTTAGGTGTAAAGGTTAGGTTATTGAGGTTATGATTGGTTAATGGTTAGGATTACGTTTATGGTTAATGTTAGAGTTAAGGTTAGATTCAGAGAACATGGAATATTTGTTTTTGTGTCCCCACTAGGTTAGTAATACTGGACTGTGTGTCTGTGTGCGTGTGTTGTGGGTGCTGTTTTTCAAGTTCTGGTTTTGGCTTTCTGCATCTTTTGCACTTTGGGATGTTGTGTGCATGGCTGAGTATCTCATCAGGGCTCTATTCTTTGCACCAAAAATAACATTTAATTGGTTTTAAAATGTTTTTACAAAACAAAAGCAAATCACACATACTGTATTGTGGAGGGACCTACTTGAATTAGGCTAATATAAAATCTGTTAGATGAAATGTTTTGCTACTAAAATGTTTTGTTTGGTGGAATAAATACACCAACTCTGCAGTGTGAATGAAAGAAAGAAGGAAAGAATGCTGTTAATTCGCTCCTACAATACGTTTGTCTCACTGGCTACACAAGGATAGCCTGATCCCCACTGTAAAGCCAAGGTTACCACCATAACAGGAGGAAAACAATATCTGGTTCACCCACAATGCAACAGCTTTCAAGACCACTATTTATCACAGGCCGGCACATCTGTTGCGTTCCCCTTGGACCTGACCCCACTTATAACTACGATCCCATATCCAACCAAGGTGTATTAGCGTCTTAATGGAAGATACACCATCATGCCTGCATGAGCTGCAAAACAATGAGAGAAAAAGTGAGGTGAGAGACAGAGAGAAGAAGAAGAGAGGTGAAAGATTCTCCTGAAGGATCTTTCTGCTGGCGGGTACTCTCTGACATGGTCACCGTGAGGCCAGGGGCACCGTGAGACCAGGGGCACCGTGAGACCAGGGGCACCGTGAGACCAGGGGCACCGTGAGACCAGGGGCACCGTGAGACCAGGGGCACCGTGAGGCCAGGGGCACCGTGAGGCCAGGGGCACCGTGAGACCAGGGGCACCGTGAGGCCAGGGGCACCGTGAGACCTGTTAGGTTTAATTAATTTTGGAAGGGCAATAGAGACACAATCAAACTAGGATCAACTATATAGATATACTGATTACATACATTTGATTTATAGTGAATTTGTTTAACTATAAATCAAATGTACGTAGATACTTCCTCTGTCACAGATCACAATCCTGTAATGAAGTTACCATTCTAATGAAAACATGTAAAAATAATTAGGAAGAGGAAGAGTCTGTTTTTTTATTAATTAGAATAGTTATTATGGGTTTGCATCCCTGACAGAGGAATGCATTTATGAAGCAGTGGCCAGTGGCCAAGCCCCGCCCACAGGCCTCACAGTAGCCAAGTCCCACCCACAGGCCTCACAGTGCCCAAGCCCTGCCCAAAGGCCTCACAGTACCCCAGGCTTGAGAGTGCCCGGCTACAGCCAGACCCTTCTCAAAGATTCCACTGTTACTCTCTCCCTCTGCTACTGTGTACTGTGAAACCAATGCAATGTAATTTTCAGCAGCAGAAGGAAGGGGGCAGATATAATTTCAAGTTGCAGTCAGTCCACCACATTGGCTTTGTCACGTTTTGCTTTCTACTTCTACTGAGTGGCAGGCAGGCAGCCTCCATGTAACTCCATGCACCTGTAACAACAAAACAGGATAATATTTGTCACAAAACATTATCCAGACCAAATGCCATCTTGACACTTCGTCAAAAAACACTCAATTCCCGAAATCTTCAGTTCAGAATTCAATACACCCAGAGATTATCCCCGTTGCTCTGTATGCCCTAATCTTTTTTTACACCAAATATTTTGACTACCTGATGTCCTTTGTGACTGTGTCTGGAATCACTGGTTTCTTCCTGCCAACACATAATATTGACAGACAGATTCTACAGACAGACACAGGATTTCCAGTAGAATGTCTGATTGATTAATTAATTGATTATAGTAGATTAATTGATTCTTCCAGAAAAGTGATTGAGTGGTATGTTAATTGATGGATGATGGATGGGTGGGAGGGTGGATGATAAGTGGGTGGGTTTTGGGGGTTGGGCGTTTGGATGGTAGGTGGTGGTGGTTGGATGGGTTGGTGGGTTGTTTGGTGGGAGGGTGGTTGGATGGATGGATGGATGGGTGGGTGGGTGGTTGGATGAGTGGATGGATGGATGGGTGAGTGGGTGGTTGGATGAGTGGGGGGGGGGGGGGGGGGGGGATGATGGGTGGATTTGTGAATGGATGGGTGGGTGGGTTTATGATGGGTGGATGCATGGTGTTGCTTCATTAACTGTGTGTTGTTCTCTACCTTCATTCAGGTGTACTGGTCCCAGACTGCAGGACTGTGTTGGTATGATGGACAGGTAAATATCCTTTCAAATCCTCACCACTACTTGCTTCTGTTCCCCAGACACAAACACACAGTTGAATGGATTTGCCATTTGAAAGTACATGTTCACACTGGAATTGATTGGTCAATTGTGAAAATATACAACACACACCTCCCCCCAGCAGACAACACTGGCTGAAATAACGTCATTACAAACAAGTTTGCCCACTGGGCAAGGCTTCGGTTTATTTTTATATCCGAAATATATCTTCAGACAACTGAGGTTAGCTGGAGAACAATAGTATGGGAGAGACAGACAGAGACATACAGACAGAGAGAAAGACAAACAAACGGAGAGAGCGATAGAAAGGAAGACAGACAAGACAGAGAGGGAGACAGACAGACAGATGGAGACAGACAGACAGATAGAGACAGACTGAAAAAGAGGGAAAGAGAGACAGAGTGGGGGCAGAGAGAGAGGGTAGAATAGAGCAGTGTGATTAATGGTTAGCTCTGAGGCCAAAAGTGTTTCTGTGTGTGTTTTTATGTGTGTGTGAATGCGCATGGTTTGCTTGTGTGTGTGTGTTGCAAGAGTGCGTGCATCTGTGTGTCTGTGTGTGTGTGTGTGTCTGTGTGTGTGTGTCTGTGTCTATGTGTGTCTGTGCGGGCTTGTGTTTGTGCCTTAGTCTGCTCCTGATAAATTGATAGCGCTTTGCTTTTGTTCTCGCGGGGAAAAAGAACAAAATGCCACTAACCGTTACGAGCAAATGGATTTACGATTCCATGAGAGACAGTTTGTTGTTGGGGGTGGGGGGGGTGTGATGGGGCACATGAGAGAAGGGGGGTGGGGCAACAGGAAACAAACAGGAAGAACAGAACAAAAGAGAACAGAGGGATAGTAAAACAGAACGCATAAAGGCCTAATGGAACAGTGCCCCCTCTGGGACCATGCCCTGAAAAAAACATCACTGCACAGAGGAGATGCTTTAGTGGCCTAAAACACAGACCTAAATCAAGGCATAGTGGAAAACCTGACTAGTTGGCCAAAGCCTCCTGATGAGCTGAGCTAAATTAAACCATTTAAGGGCAAAGAGAGAGATAAAGTTGGTAATGAATGCTAATTTACTCCAAGCTGGAGCTAGAAAGAAGAACCACATCCCAGTGACATCCAATTCTATTATGTAGTGCACTCATTTTGACCCGAGACTTATTGGCTCTTCTACTACCATGCTGCTTCAGAGTAATGGTAACCTATTTTGCAGAGAGAGAGATAGATGTATGGAGAGGTGAACCAAGGGCTAGTAGACATGTTGATTCTAGACTGGCAGGGGAAACTCCTTGATAAAACAATGCCTTCCAGAATGAAGGGATGAGAAATAGACTATGATAGAATGTCATTGTTGTTGTCAGATGTCAAATGTCAGATTGATCTTGCAATCAAAATATGAGAGAAATCTGAGATATTTTATTTACTGTACTACTAGCATAAGAACAAGCAAATATGACCAGTAGATACAGCTCTGGAAAAAATTAAGAGACCACTGCACCTTTTTCTTTCCTTTCAAAAAAGTTGAAAAGGAAAGTTTTGAGTAAGGAACAGAAGTGTTCAATTTGCAGTGGTCTCTTAATTTTAACCCTTCTGTTCCTCACTCAAAACCTTCCTTTCCAACTTTTTTGGAAAAGAAAGAAAAAGGTGCAGTGGTCTCTTAATTTTTTCCAGAGCTGTATATACTGTTAATGATTTAAGTTAATGTTTGAAATAATATTTTTCTACAAAATTAATCAGTGACTGACATTCCATATGTGACCGAAATATTTCCGATTAAAATTTTCTCGCCGGTCAGTCTATCAGTTTGCACTGACTTGTAATTGCCTTATACTTGTCTTCACCTACAATACTATCTTTCCCACCCTAACCCACCCTAGACTGGCTAGTACTATACCAGTCTCATTCAGTAGGGGAAGACAAGGAGGAGACAAGTCATGTGGTTGTTTAGAGGTAGGTTTAGTGGGGAAAAAGTCTTTAATAAGCAATGCATATTTTTATCAAATTTAATATGAAGTTACGATGGAAAAAATCCAAATAATGTCCGACAACAAACACTAGGGAAGGAGGAACTTAAATAGGGACAGTGATGAGGAACAAAGGTAAGGGCATAGACCACAAACAGGTGTCTGTGCTCCAAATGAGGGGGAGAGGGTGTTGAATCTGTCTTGCCAGGATGTGACAATATTCATTCATGCAGAATCACTCCAGATCCTTCAGCGTTCCTCGTCCTCGCTTGTCGACTCTCCTCGTCAGCTCACCCTAGATTTTTTCAGTGGGATTTTAGTCAGGTGAAAGGGATGGGCATTAAAGCTTGATTTGGAGGTCAGTGATACCTTTTTGTGTAGATCTAGAAAAATCCTTTGGCTCATTTACCTCCTGGAAGAGCCAACCATGACCCAGTTATAGCTTTTTCATAGAGGCAGAGATATTTTGGACTAAAATCTCTTGGCATACATTATGCCATGTATACTAACGAGGTTTACAGAGCCTTTGACAGCAAAACAGCCTTCAATAACATATCCACCACCATACTTCACAGTGGGGAGTGTTTTTTCTGCGTGACCAACCCTGTTTTTATGCCAAACCCATCTCTGGTGTTTGTGACCAAAAAGCTCAAATTGTAAAGTTCCTAGACATTTAGCAAACTCATTTAGCAAAGAGCAGACGTTAATGTCTTGATGAGGGAATAGGCTTTCTGTTCTGCAAAACATCCAAATAGCTGGTTGGCATGAAGGTGGGGTTTTGGAGACTTGGTGGCCCCAAGATTCAAGCAACTTCTGCAATTGTCCAACTGTGGTCCTTGAGGAATTTTTCCTTTTCCAAGCTGGATTATCACAGCTCCAGTTGATTTCAAATTCTCAATTATTTAATGGAGATGGACATTTTCAGGTGTTTAGTTATTTGAAAGTCTAATTTATGAAGCTCAAAAACCTTTTGTCTCTTCCTTTTTGTGTTCTCTGACTTTCCCCATGTTGATAGATGACTAGGATCATCAGGGTGTATACAATATGTCATCTCATAATTATACCCCAGTGAAAGAGTCATGAATGACCAAATGATGTAAATGAACTTGGAAAAAATATAATAATAGAAACTTCTGTTAACTTGTCTTGTGGTTCCAATAATCATGACACATTTCTCAGAGAAATATGTACTTCGTAATTAAGAATTTTTTTTCTTTAAATAATTTGACCTCACTTTTTCAGTAGAAGATTAAGCTGATTACTTTTACATCTTTTTGAAGATGTCCAATAATTCTGAATAGCACTTTACCGTCATAGAAATGTAACAGAAAACAAACTGAAAGTACATTTGTCTGCAATAGTAGTTTAGTGTGTGCCATGTTGGTAAAATGTTTTATAAATATTCTGTTACAGAGGCTATATCTATATCTCACACAAGAGAGACTAGACTGTCATCTGCATAGCATGCCAACCGCTGCACGGTCATGTTGGCTTGAAAAGAACCTAATGTCCCACATGATAAATGTTTTATTTGTGGGTTATTTTGTGCACTGGTCAACCAATCCAGTAAATGTAAGGAGGGGGGTTCCAGTAAATGTACAGGGCGCAACATGAAAAGTGGAAGTTGCATTGCAATCAATCACTTACCATTTCCGGAAAGAAATCCAGAACCTCCTCTTATGATTCGCAGAGGGTGGTTTTGGTTTTAGAGGATGGTTTGTAATAGAAGGACAGAAAGAGGCTGTTGGTGGCCTTGTCAGTTCAATGGCCTAAGCCACTGCCTCCAGTACACACACATACTGCTGCAGCATTGTTTAAAATCCGGGCCCACTGCCCTTCCAGCAGAATCTCACTCTAGGTTACACTCCAAAATATCTTTAAAAGAAGAAACTACTTCATTACCTGTCCTGATTTTTTTTCTTTCTGCTCTCCATTTTGGCACAATACTAGTCATGCTCAGTACTGTAGGTGCACATCCCTACACTACAGTACGCTTTACAACTGGCTCTTGGAGACACTTCTGCCCCAAAGCACCAGACAAGCCCTAAGTACAGTCAGTCATATCCTGCAATATTGTGTAGAAGAGGCAGAGCTGGGAGAATGAAGATTTGACCCCCCCCCCAGGGCTCAATTTCCTGATGTACCTTGGTCAAAAATTGCATAGGGAGTAGAGAGCTATTTGGGAGGCTGAGTGAAAGATTTGGAGTTGTTTCATGCGATTCCAGATGAAGCGAGCTGAGTGTGATAACATTTAATGGGCCTGATCTTCTCTGTGATGTACCAGGATGGTTAATAGCTTTCCTGCTGATTTAAAACACGACTGGAGTGTGCAGACGCAGTGCCACTCTGCTCTGCTGTGCTTATAGCCAAATTTGCTCTTTTATTAAGATAGAGAAATGGCATATTCACTCAAGAACCGCATCTCATGGTCCGTTGACGAACCAGCGGATGGATGGGTGGACAGGTGTGTAGGCAGTTAGAGTGAGATATAGAGAGGGCTAAGCACATGACACAAGGAGCAGAATCTTTTATTATTTCAATGTACAGCCGAACTTTGTTACGGGACACTTGAGTATATAAAGATATATAGATAATTTAAAAACCCAACGGCTTTAAGCTAATATATATTGTCAAATCTCTTGGGGGGGGGCATTGCCGGCTCTGGAGTAAGACCTTAGTAAGAGCCGGCTTGGACTGCTGGATGGGCAAACTATTTAATGTGTTCATTTAATGGACAAGAATAGCTCATCCAGCACAGCTGCAATATTAGAAATAACCAGGGTGAGTGTCCAGTAATGCCCTGTCTAACATTTCTTTCCCTAAGGACTCCCCTGATAGCAGCAGGAGTTATAGGGGGCCTGTTTGTGGTGGTCATTGTGGCTCTGAGCGTAGCCGTGTCCATCCGCCGGAAGAGCATCAAGAAAAAGAGAGCCCTGCGACGATTCCTTGAGACAGAGGTAAGGAGTGTGAATACACACACACCAAAGCATACAAACATTTGAACTAGTGTGAATGTGATACGTTTGGAACTAAGGAACTTCAGGCTTCTTTGTTAGCAAACTACCTCACATCCTAATGCATGGAACCTTGAAAAATCTTCCAATGGGCCTTAGACAGTACCCTATTTACAGTGGATATAAAAAGTCTACACATCCCTGTTAATATGCCAGGTTTTTGTGATGTAAAAGAATGAGACAAAGATAAATCATGTCAGAAATTTTTCCACTTCTAATGTGACCAATAATGTGAACAATTCAATTGAAAAACAAACTGAAATCTTCGAGGGAGAAAAATGAAAACCTTACAATAACCTGGTGGCATAAGTGTGCACAGACTTCACATCTCTGCATCTCATTTTGTACGCTAAGAATTGGCTTCAATTTTCAAAGTATTTGATGGTCAACAAGAAGCATGAAGCCTTCACATTACCAGCCTGTGAGTCCTCAAATTGAGCAGGCATATTTGAGCAAACTAGGCTGCAAAATCTGCAGTTTGAATTCGACTTTTTCTAAGTTTCACCATGTCTCTTATTTCTTCAGCGTCATATCTTTTAATAGAAATTATTAAGAGGAAATAAAAACCAAATTATGAATACATTTGTTTATATTTTTTAAAACAATCACATGTTCATATATTTTAAGATTGAATGGAATTCCAAACACTAAGGATATAGTCATGGAATAATTACGTCACTTTTATGGGGTACATGTTGCCAATAGGGAAGCAAACCGATAATGAACAGATTGAATCTAAACTTAAAATGATTGGTTTGAAGTTTCGGTTCCAAATTTCAAATCAAAACAAATGAGTTGTGAGTGAACTAGATCATCCTATATCCTACCCTTTGTGATACGGACTTCACTTACTGCTTCATGAAAAGCTGTAATAACACATATCCATGTGTGATAGCCTCTTTCATAGCATGTGATGTAGTCTCGGATGTGTTCTGTGATGTGTGTGAGGCCACTGGAGGCTGGGGCCTGGGGCTATGAAAATAGAGAGGGAGTTGAGGGAATAGCCAGACTGAGAAGACAGGATCATACTCATTTCTTCTGTCTCCCATTTTTCTTCCTTCTTTCCTCTCCTTCCTCCTTCTCTTCCCCATCCTTTTTCTCTATTCTCTCCTTTGTTTTGCTGGAGCTCCAACCCAGAGTCAATAATCACTGGAATTGTTATTTGGCTGTAGACTACTTTTGGAATAGCTCTACAAAAAAATAACATCAGTACTCACATTGAACTCCCTCTGAACCAAGGGTAATAAATAAAAACTGAATGTAAAATAAACAAAATATTGGAAAAACGATTAAGTTCATGGATATCAAATTAAGAAAAAGCATTTGAAAATAGA
This sequence comes from Esox masquinongy, assembly GCA_016801175.1. Classification (NCBI taxonomy): domain Eukaryota; kingdom Metazoa; phylum Chordata; class Actinopteri; order Esociformes; family Esocidae; genus Esox; species Esox masquinongy. The sequence continues at coordinate 34,945 of JACXGI010006641.1, forward strand.
AAACTGTATTGCAAAGATTATATTGGACTGCAGAAAATTAAATTCAAACCTTAATAAAAGAGATATGAGATTCAGTTTTAGTTGGTGTATTCTTATAAACTTTGGGTAAAATTCAATGTAGTTTTCAAGCTTTTTATCATGGGCTTTTCAGCCTTCTGGTTCTGGAGGGTAAATGACTGTAGTAGATACCGATGTTTCAAACAGGCCAAGCTCATCCATCACTATCACTAGCTATCACCAGAGAATACACTGGAAACTGAGAGGATTGCGTCCAGGTTTGGGGTCAATTCCGTTTCAATTCTAGTCAATTCAGGAAGTACACTGAAATGGAATTGGAATTTTAGTGTCCTTCCTGAATTGACATGGAGTTGAACCCGTCCCTGCCTCAAGTCTTTCACAGCTGTGTGTTAAAGACTAGCTCTGTGCATAGAGCCACTAGCTAGGGCCCAGGGAAGGAGAGAGTAGGAGGGAGAGAAGAGAGATGGAAGTTAGGAAATAGACTGAGAAGAGAGGAGATCAGAGGAGATGAAAGGAAAGCAATGGAAAGGAAAGGAAAAAATTTGAAGGGGAGAGAAGAGAAAAGGAGAGGCTTTGAATAGGATCTTCCCAGATACACGCAACTTGTAAAATGTCCAAAAAGACACAACAATGTATTATACTCTGCAGGCATTTCAAAGTTCCAGAGTCGGATCCCTGCTAGTTATGATGTGATGGTCCATTTTATGGAATGCATGGCCATAGGTGGCAATGTAACCTGTCACAGACCTTTTTTGGTTCTCGGTCTCGGTTTTCAGCACCAAAAAGAATAGTGTTGTTGGTAGACAGCTCCCTCAGTGTCCTTGCTCATACACATTCAGCACTTGATCTAATGGACAGAGCTTATGGTTGGCAAGTCGTTGTCTTTTCCTCTGTTTTCACAACCCTCTCCTTCCCCCTTTTCTACCCCCTCTCCCACCCATTCCCCTCTTTCCCATATCCTGTCCCCTTACCTCTCTTTTTCTCCCTCCTACCCTTTTTCCTTTCATCTCTCCTCCCTCTCCATCCCTCTCGCATTCATTCTCTTCTTCCCTCCTATTCTCTCTGTCCGTGCCCCTCTCCTATCCTCTCTTTCCCCCCCTCTCATTCCTCACCCACCACCCATGGCCCCTTCCCCTCTTCCCTTTTCTTCTATCCTTTTCCTCCACCTCCTTCGAATCCCCCCTCCTTTCTCATTTCTCCCCCCACTCTCCTCCATCATCTCATGCGAAGCTGATTTAGAATTCCATTTAAATGAAGAACAGCTATTGTTTTTTAATCAGACGGCAGTGATGAGCCGGGGGACAGTGCCGCAGCTGAGAGGAGAGCTGATTTACTCCTTTCTCTTTCTCTCCCTCTCTTTCTTCAACTTCCCTCTCGCTCTTTCTCCCCTCTTACTTTCTCCCTCTTATTCTCTTATAATTTCTCACTCTCATCTACTTAATCTTGAGCAATCTCTTTCGCTCTCACTCTCCCTTCCTATCCTTGCATCTCTTGTTGTTTTATTTGTGCTTTCGCTCTTTTTTCCTTTCTTTTTTTGTATATCTCTCACTCTCTCTCCTCCCGCTGTATCTGCCTCCTTATGCATCTATTATTTTTCACTTAATAAAACAACGAGAACCTGCACTGGTCTTCTTTTGCTGCTTCCCCATCACATCTTCTGTTTCTCATACGGTCTCTGTGGCAGTTAAAGTGTATCGTGGTCACTGGTTGCTTAATTGTTTGATCGATTAGTTGATTGACTGGTTGACGGAGTGAGGGACTTAGGTATTGCCAATTGATTGACCACCCAATGAGTTAATAATTCATGAATTGTCTATTTGAGCAATGACTTGGTTGATTAATTGACTGACTAATTGACTGATTCTGTGCCCATACAGCTGGTGGAGCCCTTGACACCTAGTGGAACAGCCCCCAACCAGGCCCAGCTCCGCATCCTCAAAGAGACTGAACTCAAGAGGGTGAAGATCCTGGGATCTGGGGCCTTCGGCACTGTCTACAAGGTATGAGGTTATCGCATACACACGTGAGGAGGGGGAAGGTAGGTGGGAGAGAGGAACTGATGGGTTGCAAGGGAAGAGGGTGGAGAGGAGAGATCGTCAGAAAGGGAGAATGGGAGGAAAGAGGGAAGGAGAAAGAGAGAATGGGAGGAAAGAGGGATGGAGAAAGGGAGAGAGGATTTAAGGCAGAGGGAAGGGAATAAAAGAGAAAACCATGGTGAGAGATCTCACGTGAGTACGATAAGATGTAAACAAGCGTCAGGTCCGCTGTGAGCAGACAGACATCCCAGAACCATGTGTCAAGGTGAATCATGTCTAACAGTAAAGATGAACCATGTCTAACAGTAGAGATGAACAAAGTCTAACAATAGGGACGAACCATGTGTAACATTAGAGATGAAACGTATCTAACGTTAGAGATTAATCATGTGGGATAGTAGAGATGAACCACATCTAACAATGGAGATGAACCATGTCTAACAATAGCGGTGAACCATACGTAACAGTAGAGATGAACCATGTCTAACAATGGAGATGAGTCATGTCCAACAGTAGAGGTGAACCATGTCTAATGGTAGAGATGAACCATGTCTAACGGTAGAGATGAACCATGTCTAACAGTAGAGATGAACCATGTCTAACAGTAAAGGTGAACCATGTCCAACAGTAGAGGTGAACCCATTCCAATAATAGAGGTGAACCATGTCCAGCATTAGAGATGAACCATGTCTAACAGTAGAGATGAACCATGTCCAACAGTAGAAGTGAACCCCTTACAACAGTAGAGATGAACCACATCCAAGGGTAGAGATGCACCATGTCCAACAATAGAGATGCACCATGTCCAACAATAGAGATGCACCATGTCCAAAAATAGAGATGAACCATGTCCAACAATAGAGATGAACCATGTCTTTGTCCCCTCTCCTCTGGTGTCAGGGTATCTGGGTACCAGAGGGTGAGACGGTGAAGATCCCAGTGGCCATCAAGATCCTGAATGAGGCAACAGGACCCAAGGCCAACGTGGAGTTCATGGATGTGAGTGTATTACCAGTTCCTTTGATACTCAGTACATTACACCACCACACGCTCACAGCCCAGTAGAAAGCCACATCCACACATACTGTACACACACACACAAACCCAGACACACATACACCGATCAGCCATAACATTCTGACCACTGACAGGTGAAGTGAATATCACTAATAATCTCGTTATCATGGCACCTGTCAGTGGGTGGGATATATTAGGCATTCTGTCCTCAAAGTCCTCAAAGATGTGTTAGAAGCAGGAAAAATGGGCAAGCGTAAGGATCTGAGCGACTTTGACAAGGGCCAAAGTGTGGTGGCCAGACGGCTGGGTCAGAGCATCTCTAAAACTGCAGCCCTTGTGGGGTGTACCTGGTCTGCAGTGGTCAGTACCTATCAAAAGTGGTCCAAGGAAGGAAAAGTGGTGAACCGGCGACAGGGTCATGGGCGGCCAAGGCTCATTGATGCACGTGGGGAGCAAAGGCTGGCCCGTGTGGTCTGACCCAACAGATTTTGTGCTACTATAGCTCAAATTGCTGAAAAAGTTCATGCTGGAACAAAGCAAAAATGGTTCAGGAATGGTTTGAGGAACACAACAACAAGTTCAAGGTGTTGACTTGGCCTCCAAATTCCCCAGATCTCAATCCAATCGAGCATCTGTGGGATGTGCTGGACAAACAGGTCTGATCCATGGAAGCCCCACCTCGCAACTTACAGGACTTGAAGGATCTGCTGCTAACGTCTTAGTGCCAGATACCACAGCACACCTTCAGAGGTCTAGTGGAGTCCATGCCTCAATGGGTCAGGGCTGTATTGGCGGCAAAAAGGGGACCTACACAATATTAGGCGGGTGGTCATAATGTTATGGCTAATCGGTATACATATACACACAAACACGTACACACAGACTATTACGTACACACACAACAAGCTCACAGCACTGAACACAAAGGGCTTTGGCTGCTAGTTCCCCATCCAGTCATAAAACATGCAGCACTCCTTTATTTCAAAAGGAAAATTGTAAAAAATAAATATCTGCTAGTCTGGTGATGCAATGAAGGTGAAATCCCCTTCTAGTGACCCATATTGTGTCATTTTGTTGGTCAGATACTGATAGTATTCATAACAATTTGATGTGTACACATACATGTGCATATGTATGTCATGTGGTGTGTGCGTGTGTGTGCGTGCGTGTGTGTGTGTACAGTAACTGCGGGTGTTTTGCTGGTCTGTGATTGTCCTCAAGTGTAGCCAGACGCAAGCTGGGCATTTTCCAGAATGCATCATCACACGAGTGCTATACTAATGACCTCGCCTCCCCCTCCTCCCAATACCAGTGGCCGAAGGCGCTCAGCAAACCATTACCCTGCCTAGAATGGACTATTTGGTTGCTTGAACAATATTTGAAATGACCTCTAATAGTAGCTGAACCCAGGTTTGGCGCTGAGTGTCAGCGCTGTGGGGTTGGTGGGATATCTGTGTTCAACTGGAGGACAGTGTTGGACTGGAGGAGGGAGGAAGGGAAAAGACCTTCAAATGTCTTTCCCTAAGCAGGAGGGGTCTACGTGGAGAGGTGGGGGAGAAAAGACTGCGTTCCATATACCACCCTATTCCCCTGTACAGTGTGTCACTAGTCTGTGGGCCCTTGTCAAAGGTAGTGCACTATAAAGGGAAGAGCTTGCCTTTTTGGAAGCGAACAGACGTGTGGAGAGGTTGGCTTGAGACTGAGAAGGGCTTTGTGGGAACTGCCTCCATCTTCTCCCCCTCCTTCTCTGTCGTAGAGGATTTTGCACACCGCTTCTTCATTTAAACAGCAATCAAAACGCAGTGGCACGTGTCTTTAGATTGTACGTGGACAAACACACACACAGACATGTAGATGGCCCCTGGCAGTGTTCGGCCAATGAACAGCGGCCCTGTGTCCGGCAGCTAGCAGCATAGCAGGAGGATGAATACTCATTAAGATAACTGTCAGCGCCATGGGATTCTGGAACACTGTGTGTGTGTGTGTGTGTGTGTGTGTTATTTGCAGGACGCCAGTGTGAGTTATTCCTTTTGAAGGCTTAAGCACAGCTCTGGGCCCTTCTTTATGACTGCAATATAAAAGCAGCGTTTATGGAAATGGTGTACCTGGGTTTTGTTTCATTTTGTTGAATTGTTTGTTCCCATCCTGGAGTCGTGATCCCGTCTTCACGCACAGTTACTGGAGATGCACAAAAGATGGACTATTGAAGACACACATATACAGTCCATCACCCACACGTACGGTCATGCTAAGGTCCCAGTGGTCATAGATCTGCACATGAATGACATCATGGGGCATTAAATCATCATAAACAACACCATGTAGTAAGATTTCACTTCCTCTTCACAGCTGTGTGTGTGCGTGCATGCGCGTGCATGCGTGCTGCTTTGTTCTTCATGCATGCACCTTGCTTGTTTATTCTTAAAGCCTAAGAATGAAATATCCTTCCAGCTCTACCTAACATACACACTCCCCAACAGATACACACACACACAGAAAAAACACAGAGCCATTTATTAGAGTTGATCTGTGATGGACAATGTCGCCACTGCTTTGGTCCTGTGTCTAACACTCTGTAACAGTGTATAGCTGACCTGTGTCTAACACGCCGTAACAGTGTAAAGCTGACCTTTGTCTAACACACTGTAACAGTGTAAAGCTGACCTGTGTCTAACACGCCGTAACAGTGTAAAGCTGACCTGTGTCTAACACGCCGTAACAGTGTAAAGCTGACCTGTGTCTAACACACTGTAACAGTGTAAAGCTGACCTGTGTCTAACACACTGTAACAGTGTAAAACTGACCTGTGTCTAACACACTGTAACAGTGTA
>JACXGI010006642.1:6755-41201 GCA_016801175.1 Esox masquinongy
TGTGTGTGTGTGTGTGTCTCTCTCTCTCTCTGCTGTAACATGGAATCTCCCTTGTGGATTAGAACATGAAGCTGACGGCAGATGGGGGAAGCAGCCCCATGGTGAAGCCCAAAGGAGACAAGCAAGTGGAGTACCTGGACCTAGATCTGGACCCCGGCAAGTCCACCCCCCCGCGGAAGGTACGATGCGCGCACGCACACGCCCACGCAGGCATTCTGTTGAGACTTGCCCACGGACCTGTGTGTTCTTTCACAGAAGAAGAGCAACGGGATGGGTCTGGCCGTGTCTGACGAGCGGGTGGACTACGTGGTGGTGGATCAGCAGCGAACGCAGGCTCTGAAGAGTACCCGGGAGGCCTGGAACGACGGACGCCAGTCCACAGAGACAGAAACCCCCAACAAAGGGCCCAAGTGACCCCAGCTCGCCCCCCCCCCAACTTACAGCCCCACGCCACTCTGGGCCACAGACCCCCACCCCCCCCCGGGCTGGTCCTTCCCCTCCCCCACCTTCCCACGAATGCTCGTGCTGAAGTAAAGGGCTCCGGTGAACACCGGGGCTGTGGAACTGTCCCTGGTTTACACTTCCAGACAGTCTGAGAAGAGGACGTTACCACGTCGACAAAGGCTTCAGGAACACTTACCGCCTCTTGCTGTTGGATGTCAGTTGGAATTTCCCGCCTCTGGTTGGCTGGAGAATGACTGGGGGCCTTTTGAGACGTTTGTTTTGTGTCTAAAACAACACTGTGGTTCACTGTGTGTCTGCAGTCTGTTTTCAGAGTCAGAATATCCACATAACACTTTACTGCCAAGGTTGCCTGTTTTTACTTGTCGGACATTGGCTATTACTCATGTACATGTATAATATTATCCAGAACATTGTAAGAAATAGAACCAGGTTTTCTTAGCAAAAAAAAAGTGTTCTTAATTCAAGAAAGTAGAAAACAAGTTCCTTTTACAAAATGTAACTGACCGAGTGCTCAATCAAAGGCTTGGATTCACTGAAACAATGTAATTTAATCAACTGAGATTGGATTTCCTCACTTCCTTTTTCTGTGTGAAAGAAATGCGTTCTTCGCAATTGCAGGAAAAAGGAACAAGCTAATCAATGAGTATGTACAAAAGTGTTATGTATATAATTGGAAAGTGTCATTTATTTGTATGGAATATCATTGTTTGACACTATTTGGTGTGTGGTAATTCTGCAGGGTAGAATTCTCTACGCCCATCCGGAATGGTATCAGGATATGTGATGTGATATGAAATGACAGAATCAACTGTGACAGCTTTTAACAGAGAGTGCCTGAAACTTTCTGTGAGATATGCAAAGGTATCAAACCTAGGTCTAGAGAAGAGAGAAATCAGGTACTCAATAAAATACTAGTAACCGTTAACGCAATTTCTAATTTATTTTTCTGGTTGTTCCATCGATAGATGTAGTGGGTCTGATCCGCATACATACAGCTCAGTGTTCTAGAACGATAATCTATGATCAGACAGACTTGATGTGTATAGAACAAAGTGGTTTATTATGCGTTTTTGACAAGCGCCAGTCAATTTGTTTCTGGAGATTATTATTGTGATTCATTCCCTTATTGACTGGGGCAGTTGTTTTCATTCTCTTCTGTTAGGTTTTAATTTATTTCAGATGGATTTACACTTAAAACTTCTGGAATCAGATTTGTCTGCCTTATCTTCTCTACTTGATATTTCTTTTTGTAAATAGTGACAAATTGTGATGTTTTACTTAAAAAAAACAAAAAAAAACTTGTCAGAATCATAGTGTTTTTTCTTGGTGACTATTTACTAACTTTCCAGGGCTCGTATTCAGTTTGTCAGTGTGGTGCTGGTCAGAAATAGACTCCCCCCATTTATCTTATTGTAGTCATTGTGTGATCTGAAAGGCAAAACTGATCTTAGATCAGCCCTCTTACCCTGGGACACTAAATACGGGCCCATTTTTCACACACAAGTCCTAAGCATGTTTTGCCAGGAGAATAAAGGTCTTTGCTGTATATATTTGCACCATCTATTCCAGCATGTATCATTTGAATTGAGAAACTGTGCCTATACTGTAATTTTCCGTACTACTTCATTCCCTTCCCACCCCAATGCAGCGCGCTGACTCCCTCTCTTCCGAGACAAACTGCAAAACGTTGATGCTTTGTCTTTTTTTATGAATCAAAAAGAGATGTTGATTTGAAAGTCAAGTAAATAAATTTCAAAAAATGACGTTTTATGGATCTTTCGTATTCAGACCGGTCCCCTACACTGCGGAGTATGTAACCTACGGTGTGTGCTTCTATCCACTTGTTTTATCTATTGTGTAGCGGGAGAAGTTACATGGAACACAGAAATACAAAGAAAGGCTGTGTGCTCTCCCAGTCACCATCTTTACTGACAGTAATGGTTGTAATTTGGAGTATACTTTTCCCCGCCGAACATCTTCAATATAACTACAAACCTCTCTTGAGGATAAATACAAAGATTCCACAGAGTTATGACATATGTGAGCACTTAAGCAGTATGCTATTTTGACTTTATTTGTACAGCAGGAAACCAAGGGGTAGATGGGAGATCAGTGCAGTAAGGTCAGCGGCTGGGGATTCCTTGTGGGGAACCCCACATAATGCTTTGCAAGCTCAATCAGGGAGTTTAACCGCTACAACAGGGGCTCTTCATGAATTTCACTTGAACACCATGGGCAACTTCAAGATGAAGACCTAGTCATTAATGTATCCCTCCCAGTGACCCGGTCAAAATAAGTCCCTGATTAGAGTGGAACAGTGAAAACAATGCAGTGGAACTGGCCTGGAGGTCTGAAGTTGAGTTTGGGGGATGTAGGGACTAATTACACCTTGAGTGGCCTTTTCCAGCCAGCCTGCAACAATGCCACTTTAGGTGAATCCCATTCAAAGGCGTCATTCATATTTTTGGGATGTCACGAATGACTGGATACTGGGCTTGCCTATCACATGCATTGGATTGTGATATTTTAAGATTTGCCCGTAGTAAAATATTAACTTTCTCCTAAATTAAATATTTAAATGTGCTGAGGATTTAATTCCAAAACGACTAGTGGGATTTGTTCATTTGAATTTCATGCTCACTGTATTATTTAAAAGTGGAACATGAATTGCGTCATTCAAGTCATCCCGAAATTGTTGGGTTTATTGATTCTTTCGCCACTCTAAGTCGTCGTCAGTTTTGTTAGCATCTTTGAGCAAGTTGGTGGCGAAACTAGTTGGAGATTCGCAAGATCTTACCTGTTTCCGAGTCACCTGTTTCCAAAGATGTTTCACATCTTTTTATTTACCCATAAGACATCTGTCACTTCAGAAATTTCTACTAGATAATGTAAACGTTACTTTTGCCGTTTTCATTTTTCGCACAGTAGCTCGTTGAGAGTTAATCTGTGTACTCAAAACAAAATGAGCCTTTCATGTCATTTTGACATATTTAATGTTGAACTCCAATTATTATAAAATTGGTAGAGGACCATAATCATAACTTGTCTAAAAATAAATTGGATGAGAAGCAGTAGATGTCATGGACTACTCTTTCTATGATTAATCTTCCATAGCTTTTTCCTTTTATCAACTTCTGTATGGATGTGTTGTATTGGAAGGATTTTCCTTAGTTCGCAACACAAGCATTTATACTGAAATATTCTTTAAATCGGGCGTTTTCCATGAATTATGAACATGGCATTGTTCTTCACTGTCTGATGGTGTTTTGGTTTGCTTTGTCTCACTGGTCCTCCGCTTGAAAACAACGGGTAGAGCGATGAACCACAATGTGGCAGCAATTGTGAGTCTTGTCAGTCTTGCCGATGTTAAGGACCGTTTGCACCACCAGAGGTCATGGTTGCTTTAAAAGCCGACATTGAGGTCGACAGTCTCCTCTACCGGAGGGGGAATCACATCGTGTGATGTCATAGGCAGGGCACTGCAGTACTTTGGAGAAGACTGTAATGACCATTCTGCTTCTAGCTTGACAACAAACACTCAGACTAACGTTTCAGAAATGTTCTTATGAACAATAAGAAGCGACACGTAAGACCATCTCAGTAAATCACGAATCATTAAAGGGTGCATTTTGTAGCCCAATAGCTGTGTTGCTTTTAATTCGGATAATGGCAGACATTCTTATTGTAGACAGTGAAAGCTTGGCTCAAGATCAATTCAAGGTTGAACTTCATAGGTTCCACTCCGGTGGTTATGATTAAACAACTGACATCACTGCAACGAATCCACATCCAGTTTACAATCTGAGTTCTGTAGTTAGACAATAAACTACGATACCTTCTTAAATCTTACACTTTATTTTTCACTTTTAGCCACATAGAACATCAACATAACTCATCAAAGGAGATCCGTACTTTACACTACATACAGTAGATCTACCAGTACAGTATATCACTGTCCCCAATCAGAATCCTCTCTTCCCCTACTCCCAAAGACATACAGCACCGCCTCAACATAAATCTGACTACTTCCTCTTACCCTAGTCATACTGATTTATGTCGCCGTCATTGCTCTCCCATTTATTCCTCAAGTACAGAAGAACTACAGCATATGCCACTACGCTAGCTACTCTGAGGGCCCTATCCTAGTGTCAGGCGGACATTTTTAATCCTATAAATCGCTTATATTCCATATCTGAAGATAGATTTACTCCTTGGCTACATCACAGATTTCTGTGTTCTGCTGTACTGACTCACCGCATTAAGACTCTGATCACTGAGTAAAGAACCTAATTGAAGTAAATCTCGCAGCAGATGTTAAGGAGCAGTGGCTGCTCCTGATTGGCTGTGTGGTAGAGGTGGTGCCAAATGGTAACAGATTTGTACTGTATATTGCAGACATGTACTGTATATTGTGCCCTTCAAGCTATCAATTATTGCTCAAATAAATAAAACTCATAGCTAGTAATGTATCTCGCTCTGTTAGCATGCAGGGAAAGAATAAATTATATTGGCGCTAGCAAGCATGCCTTTAGCTCACAACATAAAGTAGACGTCAATAACGGAATATCAATTGCAATTTACGATGCATACTATACTGAAAATAAAACTATATGGCGGGTTGATAGAAAATATAACTCTATGGATAGCTATAACAATAACTAGCCAACTAGAGATTCTTATTCACACAACTTGTTTTTTAGAAATAAGATCGAGTGCAGCCAAAAAGCGATGTTTTCTTTCATTCCAATTACAAGTATATTTTTACTAGGGCTGTCAAAATTAACGCGTTAACGCATATGATTAATTAAAAATGGTTAACGCCGTAATTTTTTAAATTGCCGTTAATGCCTTTTTCTTTTTTTGAGCCTCTGAACCATAGTTAGAGCTTGACTTGAGCGGGAGCTGTCACTTATTCATTTGCAACATTATACGGGTAACTTTATTCGGCACTTGACTTGTGCTGGAGTAGTCGAGGGCTCTTCACATTAGCTTTTTTCAATATAATAATGTAGAGTAGCCTACACATTCATGTCGTGAATTGTGTCGGAAATTGGAATATCCACATGAACGGCTGTGCCTCTGATCCTTTTCAGAAACTGATCCCTAGACCAGGGTTCGCAGATATCTTTGACTGTAAAACGCACAATCCCCTGCAGACTCCACAAAAAAGGGTTAGCCCACAAAAAAGTGCCCGGATCCACCTTGCTTTTAGTGTGGTAAGTTATTTTATGCTGTTGCTAGCCTAAATTAGACATTGATTTCGTCGCATTTCCAGTAAAACATTTTAATCGCATAACTTACAATGTCTAAGATGAGCACAAATAAATTACATATCTGATCCTGATTAATGTTTGTGGATAAACATCTCTGGCTACCTTCCCTGCCTTATTCCATTTTAAGTAACCTACCTTATGGCATTTGGAAATCACTTAATAAACACACACGTATTTGGCTGTGGCCAAAAAAAACAACAATAAAAAATAACTTGTTTGCAGGCCCTGAACTGAACCCCGTTCTAACCACATTTTAGCCTAATAATCAAAGTACAATACCTCGAGAAGCATAGGTGTGATTCAGTGTTGGATAACATTCCCGCAGCTTTCTAGACAGAGGGGCTGATGGCAGTTTTAAATCCTAACATAATTGTTATTGTACTTGGTGCCTTGATCATTAGCACAATGGCAGAAGATGGTAGAACTATTGCATTATAGACCAGTAACTTTCTATTTAGATCTACATGGGATACCAATAGATTCTGTTAGTCATTATGATAATTTGAGGGGAGACATTTTAGGGCCATGACATACCCTGTTCTAATGGACCAACTTGGAAAAAGACAGCTCCTGCACTTATTTAATTTAAAATCAAGCAATGTCCACATTTTACAATAAAACAGTGTATTTAACACAATGCACTGCTTTCTAAACAGAAAATAGTTTATTTAGGACCAAATTTTAATCACAATTAATTATTTTAATCATTTGACAGCACACATTTTTACTAGTTCTGTGTTTACTGCTTTCCTCCTCTTGCTTGTTTGATTCAGATGTACTGTTTATCTTGTCCAATCTCTTCTTTTCTAGCACTCTGGTATCGCTATGATGACAGTGACTGAGTGACTATATTGCTTGCTCTTTTGTGCCATCAAGGCAGTATCTAATAGAGTGGCAAAGAAAAAGCCATAACTCAGACTGGCCAATAAAAATAAAAGATTAAGACGGGCAAAAGAACGCAGACACTGGACAGAGGTAGAACTCTGCTTTGAAGACCAGCATCCCAGAGTCGCCTCTTCACTGTTGACGTTGAGACTGGTGTTTGGCGGTTACTATTTAATGAAGCTGCCAGTTGAGGATCTGTGAAACGTCTGTTTCTCAAACTAAACACTCTAATGTATTTGTCCTCTTGCTCAGTTGTGCACCGGGGCCTCCTACTGCTCTTTCTATTCTGCTCAGAACCAGTTCATGCCTTTCTGTAAAGGGAGTAGTAGATTATACATTGTTGTATGAAATATTCAGTTTCTTGGCAATTTCTTGCATGGAAGTCTTTATTTCTCAGAACAAGAGTAGACTTGGATTAACAAACACAACATGTCACTGGAACACAAGAGTGGTGGTTGCTGATAATGGGCCTCTATATGCCTATGTAGATATTACATTGAAAATCAGCCGTTTCCAGATACAATAGTCATTTACAACATTTCCAAAGTCTACACTGTATCTCTGATCAATTCGATGTTATTTTAATGGACAAAAAAAAATGACAAAAAATTTGCTTTTCTTTCGAAAACAAGGACATTTCTAAGCAACCCCAAATTTTTGAACGGTAGTGTATATGGATCTATCTTCATGAATACATAGAGATCTGGTTGTTCATTCAATCCCCCAAAGTCACCTATTAACACTTTGCTGTAGGTCATGTGAGGAAATCCCTGGTATTTCATTGGTGCAACCCTTCCCCATAGCCAAGGTCATTGGTGATGTTCACCAGTGACCAAATTAAGTATGGAATGACAACTCAAAATACCTCAAAATGCTTGTTCACATAATTTGTGCAAAATGTAAGACAACTTCCCAATACATTCTGCTGTTCAAAAACTAGCAGTCTTCATTATCCCAAAGATAAACAGTAGAAAAAACAGTAGAGACCAGAGGACAGCAGAGGTAGTGTGGTCTATGGTACTGATGGCTAACTAATATTATAGATTCCTGTTTATCGTCAGTTCTGCTGACACCCAAATATGAAAAATACAATTATGAAAAACATTCACATTGAACAACTAAAATGTCTCTTATCAAGCATTTGAATTGCAGCATGCCTTGATGTTATTCTACAAAAAACTGAATGAGCAATGTGCATAGTAGACAAATGCAGTTTTCCCCAAATGTGAATAAACCTGCAGTATCTCTAAGACTAACCAGTCTTGAGAGAGCGTGTGATAACTGTTGATTCTCCAATTTATTTTTGCATTAAGATAGTTTGGAAGTTTCTGCGTTAAAGCCTAATATATGAACATCAACCAAGGTTGGGCCCTTCTGGAAGCCAGAAATATAAGCTGAAAGACAAGGATGTGTGCAAAAGTTCATACCAGTAGTAAAGCGCAAAGTTGCATGATAGACTGCATCCAGAGGTTTTGGTACTGAGGCTTATTACTATCATCTAGTACTGACATAAAAGTGGCTTATACAATTTCCATTCTATGCTAAGACCAGACACGATTTGTTTCTGTAAAATAAACCAATTGTAATCCTATGCTTCTTCACCAAGAATTCATGCGAAAAGATTTTCATCTAACCAAATTCCAAGGTATTTGTAGAAGTGTTGTTCAAATTGCATAAATGAACCATCAAAGGTAATAATGTTAAAATCATCTAAATGCTGATTTTGAGACTTAGGGCTGGTTCCACAGACACGGATTAAGCCTTGTCCAGGACCTAAAAATCAAGTTCAATAGAAAACTCTGTTGAGCTTGTTTTTTCAGTCTTAGACTATGCTTACTCTGTGTCTGTGAAACCGGCCCTTAAAGAGTAGTATATGCTTTGTCTTGCTTGCTGTTAAAATCACCTTAATCTCTATAAGGGAAGTTTGTGGTAGTTGGAAATCAGACTGTACATGTGCAATGCTTGAGCAAGAGATGGCAGCAGCATAGTATACTGTGTCATCATCATAAAAATGAAAATTACAATATGAAGAAAGTGAACAGCAAAGGAACCAACTTTCAACCCTAAGGAACTCCTTTGTTAGCTACTACATAATTATATTCAACCCCATCCGTTATAGTGGTCAGGGTTCTATCACTTAAGTGATTCTGAAACCATAAGCAGGCGTCAAAAGCCAAGCCCAACGAGATCCATGTATTAATCGAAATGGAGTGATGAACAGTATCAGAAACCTTTCACAGGTCAATAAACAAAGCCACACAAATCGATTTTTTTATCCAGTGCTTTGTGGATACAATTTACAATCAATGTAGTTGCAGTAATAGTACGGTGCCCAGGTCTAAGACGAGACTTCTATACATTCAGAATGAAAAAGAAAGCAACTGTATTTACGAAAGACTAGAAATTTTGCTAAGCAAGACAATTTAGAGATTTAGGCCAATAGTTATCAAGGTCATTAGTATCGCCACCCGTATGTAGCAACAGCACATGGGCAGTTCTCTACAATGAACTCCCAAAATGAATGTTAGGTTAAAAATATGCGTTGTAAATCTATAAATGAGTGGCGCAGTACTAACCAGCAGAAAATAGTCAGCAACCTATTTTCGCAATTTCATTTCGTCATTTGTACTTAACGAGTTTGAAAGATCACGGACGACTCCGGTTTCTTTCTGGTATTACCTGGGGGGAAATGCTTTTTAAGAACTTTGGTGTTAGCGAGGAACAAATTCAAACCCCCGGATGTTAAGTAGAGTCTGAAATTGTACACATGACTTTGACGAGAAAATATATCACTTTGTTCCCCTGCGCATGCATACCGCCCTATCCGACAGCAAACTGCGCGCGCCAGACTGAGGTTACTCAAGCTACCTCTGCCTGGACCAAGCGCTGGCCACTAGAGGTAAGGTAATTAACTTTTTAAAATGTCCATTAACTCTTGTCTATTGTAGGAAAAAGGAACAGTCACACAAAACTAAAAAAAACTCAGAATGAATGTTCAAATGGTTTATGTAAAATAGTTTGTTCTGTAACTGTTGTGGTAAAACCTCAGAAGCAAATATATGTTATATATTTCCTCAGTAAATTAAAGTGTAGTGAAATACAAAAACGATTGAATATAACTCAAATGCCAATAAAATTTTAAATGTTGCTTCACAGACTGTGGCGTGGCAGTGATGAACTGAGCGTGGTTCCGATTGAGGCAGGCTGCATTACATAAAGGTGAGAGTTTAGTGTTTTGCCCGTTTGATTAATATATTTTATTGATAATAAGGGCCTGCATATTCATTTGCCTTATCCATTGGGTAAATGAAGAAAGTGTAGTCAACTACTTATACAGTCAAACCTTGCTTTAAAGAGAGTGGTGACACAGTGACAAGACAAACCGTGGAGAAGCAAAGGAGTGGGATTGAAATCTGGCCCTCGACGTCATTTCCACTCCATTTTTTCATTGCAATCCTCTAATCAGGGACTTATTTAGACCTGGGACACAAGGTGGATGCAGTTAATGATCAGGTATAACAGGAGGCTAAATCCTTTGATTAGGTGGTTGCAATGGGATATTTGTAATTCAGATATTTTGTTGATAATAAAAGCCTACATGATGTCTAATGCATTTAAGTGGGCAAATATAGGAAGCGTAGTCAAATATTTAGACGTTCAAACCATGCTTTACCGAGATTAGTGATATTAGTGATATATATTGGTTGTTACTGGTTTATGTGACAGTTATGTGCATAATACATTATCACATACTGTATATTCACGGTGGTGCAATACTGCAGTTTAAAATGTATGTTAACAGGAACGCTCAAATTTCGTTTGAAATTGGTGTCCAGTGCAAATGAACTGTTTTCCTGTTGTGTATTGTGTAATTTATAGAAAATTACTCTAGGCCTTCCCTGTTAATAGACCTGCATGAAAAGCAATCAAATGATATAGTTTAGACAATTAGCAATTGTCTGTTTTAACACGTTCACACAGTGGAGTTGATGTATATTTTTCTTAACCACTACGTCGCTGGACTTATCTAGGGGTTAGATCTGTTCTTCATCCTGACTCTTGTATGTGGAGGCTGCCAGTCTGCAGTGGAAGTGATAACACTGGGAAAATACTTTGGTGCCATCTCTGATACCTACAATGGGGCAGTAAAATGTACTGTAATGGTAATATAGCATTTGACAAATATTTCTCAGCGACATTTGTCAATATATAATCAATCAGCGTTGACTTTGTAGGCTGCTTTAGGTTAGGCCATGTTGGCTTAGTGATTAGCTGGTTAAGGTTTAGCTTAAAACAGAACTCTTTTATGTTATCTGAATCCTGTGTTTCCCAGTCCATGCTAACATCTCTAAGGGTTAATCATACTTCAGATATCATATAGAGGCTACAATATTAAGTCAATTAGCTGGTTAATTGACTTAACTGTAACAAAACAGCTGTGTCCTAATGTAAGGCTGAGGTCTAACAGTCACAGTTGAGGGTTTGTCTAGGTTGTGGTTAAAGCCAGGGCGCGGTTGGCCTCTGATCAAGTTAAGTCTCTGAATCCCGTTGTGAATGACAGTGGGAGTCTCCATTTGAAAGGGCTGCCTTAAATCAGTGGGATTGATTTGTTGCTTTAGTCGTTATTATCATATGGTTGCTTATTATGCTGATAAAACAAAACGCGTGTTGTTTTCAAACTCAGAGAAAAAAAAATCAATAGATATTCCGTAACTAACTACACTGCGTGGTGATATAATTCGGTCTGTATCTGTATACAAATATCTTGGGATTTTAATTGATGAAACACTCCTTTTAACAAATACATTCTACACTTGGTGTAAAAAAACCAAGGTTAAAGTTGGGTTGTTATTTTAGAAATAATTTGTTTTTCTTTTGGAGCTAGAGAGAAACTTGTACTTGCAACTTTTCTGCCTGTTTTAGATTACAGTGATGTTATCTACATGCATGCTTCTTGTCAGTCTTTACATCTTCTGGACAATGTTTACCATGGTGCTTTAAGGCTCATTACTAATTGTAGAGTTCTCACTCACCGGTGTGTTCCATACAATAGAGTAGACTGGCCCTCACTGTCAACACGTAGGCTCACTCATTGGTACTTTTTAATTTACAAAGCTATTATGGGTTTGACTCTGTCCTACCTTTGTGAACTTATCTGCAAAAAGAAGTTCTAAAAGCTATTGCTTACGATCACAGGATCTCTATTTACTGGCAGTTCCCACTGTCCGCACGGAGTTGGGCAGAAAAGCCTTACCATCACAGGATCTCTATTTACTGGCAGTTCCCACTGTCCGCACAGAGATGGGCAGAAAAGCCTTACCATCACTGGATCTCTATTCACTGGCAGTTCCCACTGTCCGCACTGGGTTGGGTAGAAAAGCCTTACCATCACAGGATCTCTATCTACTGTATGGTCAGTTCCCACTGTCCGCACAGAGATAGGTAGAAAAGCCTTACCATCACAGGATCTCTATCTACTGTATGGTCAGTTCCCACAGTCTGCACAGAGATTGGCAGAAAAGCTTTTAGGGTTTCTGCTCCTACTGTATGTGATGGTCTTCAATCTGACCTTGAAATGCAGGATCTTGTAGCACTGGATCTGTTTAAAGCTAAAATGAGAATATTGGCGGAGGGCCTATCTAGTTGTCAGTGCTTTTAAAATTGTGCATCTTTTTAACATTTTTGCTGTATTCATTTGGTTATTTTTTGGTGCTGGTGTGGTATGGTTGCTGTATTTTGATTTCCTTATGTTTTGTTCGTTTTTGTTTGTTGATGCCCATCTTGGCCAGGATAATCCTGTAAGATTTTTTTAATCTCAGTCATTTTCCTGATTAAATAAATGTTAAATAAAAATAAAAATGCAGAGAGATGGACACAGATTCTCATACCTATTGTTACAGTAATATTTTAGTTTTTCATTCACAATATGTTTTCGAATTGTCATAATCAAAGATGCCGGAGCTCAGCCCCAATTGGTTTTCGTTTGGACCGATTTAACCCTAACTGCAATTTATGCTTTGATCTAAGATTTCAAAACACATGCCATTGGTAGTATGTTCCATCACCTTAACAAGCTTGGATCTTCCAGTTGGAGAATAAAATGACTAAGAAGCATTATGGATAATCTTTTTGAGGGGAACTTAACCCATCGGCAAACGTCTGTGAGTTTGCAAGTCTTCCGGGCCAAAACACGGATATGCATGTCAAATGATATTGATGTTGCCCTTTGAAATGTGTCAATGTCTCGTTTCAAACTCTAGTGTAACACTTCTCAACAGAAGGCATCGTGCCTTGGGAATGCATAGTTAAGTGTGCGCCATCGTGCCTTGGGAATGCATAGTTAAGTGTCCAGCATCAAACCCAAACATCAAAATGAAACATAAACAGTCGAATGTAAACACAATACACAATTTCCATGAAATCGCTCTCCGAAATATTGCAGCGAAATATGCAAACGAGAGAGCATGCATGTGCCTATCTTTCCAAGCCGCTTCTCTGTACGTGCACAGGCGCGCTAACAGTTCATGCCGGTTGAGGGAGCATGGTACTTCGGCGAAGTGTGTGGGCGTGCGTGCCATACTGCCCACCCGTCTGTGTCCACGTGTGTTATTCTGCAGGCCTGTGAGGTTTAGGACAGGAGGATCTCTCTCTATGGTATCTTCCGCAGTGTGTGAGTAATGGAGCGGAGGGTCCCTGGGTCCCAAACAGGGCCAACAGAATAATTACGAGCCTGGCGGAGAGGCCAGAAGGACCGGGAATCTAGGGGAGGATTAGAAGCGGCGGTCTGGGGGAGGATGAGGGCTGTTTGTGGGTTCGCTGTGGGCCCCGGGCCTGCCTGTTCATCCTGCTGGACCTCTGCCTGGAACGATGGGTGCTGTCAATAACCAGGCCAGGGACCCTGCGTGCCAACCTGCCTCTGGGTCTGTCTGTCTGCCTGCCTGCCTGCCAGCTTCTTCTCTGTCTGCTGGCCTGCTGTCTGCCTGATTGAAAGTGGTGCGTGCGTGCGTGCGTGCGCGCGCGTGTGTGTGTGCTATGTTGAGTGTGTTATCCTTTCTGTCTTCTGGCTGGCCTGTCTAGCTAGCTTTCTGTCTTTCTACCAACCGATCTTCCTCCATGTCATACTGTCTGACTGCCTGTCTATGACTCTTATCCGTAGGGACGCCGTCCCGTAGGTTTGTTTGTCTCCCTCTGCATCCCAGCCGTTTAATCACATTAAGACCCAAGCGGCGCACGGGTGAATCTCAAACACTTCCAGACGCTTCCTTAGAGTTGTGGGCCTCCAGTCAGACAGAATCGATCCGCTAAGTTTTACAAAATGGCCTCAGTTCCTCCTCCTCCCGGAAACTATTTGAATTGATAAGACCCAGGCCTGGTTGTGATGAGATTAAGGGAATGGTTTTAATATCATCAATAGAGTTTGTGGAGGAAAGCTATTTATTTACTGAAAATGGCAATGACAGTATCTAAACTGGGATTGACTCGAAATTCATGCCAGGATAAGAGAAAAATGATTTGTCATTTTTCCGTAGCACTTTAGCTACAGTTATGGTGCATTTCCATTAATGAATCAGCCCATGCATTTTTTCTGCCGACTTCTTTTTTTAAATTCATGTGGATCGCCACCCATGTCACACTGGACTTTGGCTCGGGCAGACCTCTAAATTGGAAGCCAGGGCAAAAGCCCGGGGTCCTTTCTAGCAGACGTTTACTTAACGTAGTTGCTTTACGAGAAGTTAAACAATCTCGATGACGCTGAGGTTGATGATTCTGCTGGCTGCCAGTATTTAGTGTTGCACTTCTCAGGGAAGCGCATTAACACCGGAGCCATGTTAACATAAAACACTGTGGGTCCAATGTTGTGGGGTGAGTCTCAGTGGAAAAGCACTGACAGGACCATTAAACCATGCTACGCTAACTGAGTGGGCTGGAGAAGAACTGCTGAGGTTTAAAGGGGACATCCCGAATTTGCTCTTGCCATTACCGCAACAGCGTTTTCAAACCAATTCTCCCCTCAACTCGCTTTATTTTCTCTTTGGTTCGATGTTTTGTGTCATGAGCAGTGTTGACTTTACTTCAAGTGGTGTACATGGCACAACGATTCCCTAAATCTTTCAGCACGCCTACTGTTGACAAATAGAAATGTTGCATTTTAGATGCGCCTTTGTCTGCATCCAAGATTTTCTGGTGAGTTAACTTGTTCGTAACAACCCTACATTGAAAGAAGGTCCCTATAATGACAAAGTGTCTTGTTTCTTGGTACTGTAGAGACTAGGTTCAATATTGTCCTGGAAAAATGCATGTACTTGATCTATTCCCTCATTGTAAATTAATTTGATACATTTCTTGATAGCTTTGGTTGTTTAATAATTTCCTTATGGCAATGTGCATTTCTTCGTAATCAATGATTTGTGGAAAACTGCAGCAAGCCCTGGTTCACTTGTGTTATTTTGAACTAGAATGAATAACGCATTTAGTGCATTTGTTTATTCATTAGCTGATTTCACCAGCATTCAATAATAAATCGAGACCAAAGAGTGTGAAACATTGGCGGACGAGATCAGCTTTTAGTATCTCATTGATTGCAAAGAGGGGGAATGGAGTCATGCCATGTGTTCATTCTTCTTTGTCTGCAGCGAGAAAGAGTGTTAATTGTGGGTGCAGCCTGGAGGATCTGTGGTTGGTGTACAGATGGATTTGTCTTCGATAACTCAGATGCTTGATCTGTGTGATGTGCCTTTTAGATTTTCTTTTTTAACGCAAGCCCCGAATAAGCAATTCACTTTCTAAAACTGTTACAAATAACTACAGTGAATATCAACAGTCTGCACACCCTCATTGAAAATGAATGAAGCATTTGTTCATGTAAAGGCTGAAATCAAGACGAATTATGTAACATCTTTTCACCTTTTAATAAGGTCCTGTAATCAACAATATGAAAGTGGAAACAAATGGATAATTTCTTAGAAAAATACAAAACCTTCAAGGCCTGTCAAATTGTAAGGGAATCTCCTGTGCACAGCTATCTTATCTATTCACAGGTGTTCTATAGGATTAATGTCTGGACTCTGGCTTGGCCATTCTGGGCCATTTTTCTTCCCTTTTTGCAAGACATCCTGTGGTTGAATTGGCTGTGTGCTTCAGATTTTGTTGTCACGTTGAAAGGTGAATCCTGTTTAAAGGGCTTTCTGGCAGAAGGCAGCAGGGTTTGTGCCAAACATCTTGATGTTTGAAGCTTTTCATTATCCCTTCTATCCTGACCAGAGCCCCTGTCCCTGAAGAGGAGCAGCCCCAGAGCATTATGCTGCCACCACCGTGCTTGACAGTAGATATACATGAGCAGTGTTGACCTTGTGCCAAACATATTTGCCCAACAATTTCTACCTTGGTCTCATCAGACTATAACACATTTGTTAGATCTGAACAGTTTTTTCTTATTATTTTTTGCAATAATGCATTTGTTTTTCTTAAGTATTGTTGGTGCAAGATCTTATTAAAGGTAAAAAAAATGCCTGACACAAATGTCTTGCTTTTAGGCATTACATAAAAAAACGCAGAATTTTCAGTATACAAGGTGTGTAGACTTCTGATATGGTCTCTGCAAATCTTGTCCTTGCTCAAATCCGGTGAATAAATACATAGATGAGCCAGTTGCAGTTTAGCTTCATTCAGAGAATGTTGTTGTTGAGGAATGTTTAACCAGTTAGACAACCAGTGAGTGAATGTTGTTTCCGGATTGGCAGACATTTTGACTGAGTAGTGCGGTATCCTCCCAGAGAATGACGTTCTTAGAGCTTTAACTGCATTATTGATTATTATTGCCTGGGAGGACAGTGAGCAATGTCACCCGCCACTTTACAGTAGGGAAATGTTTGTTGATAAAGCAGACACCTCACCAGATAGGAGCTGACTGGAGCTGCTTTCAGCAGCCCCGTTAGGGTCTGCCTGTGAACACAACCTGGCCAGCAGTAGTGGGAGACCAGTGGCTGGGGAACGCAACTCTGGCTCTGCAGCGTGTCCCAGTGAAAACAGCAATCCGTCTGCGTAATAGGACTTGTCAAAAGTTAGAAGTGGATCAGTGGTTCAGTTTGATCAGGGCGGGGGGGTGGGGGTGGGGGGGGGTAGTTCACCAGCCTCCACCAATTCAGAACGAGAGGCTGATAAGCCCTGTTAAGGTTCTCTCTCAAAAATAATGATTTTATTTACTGTATCCATGTTCGACTTCCTTCCCCATTCTCATTCTGTGACTTGCAGAGTTTAATGTCTGTACCGTTTGTTCTTCCTCTCTGGCACATTGGTTATTTACCAACCAACACAAGCGGAGTGAATGAATAATTCAATTAGTTTTCCGCTCCACTTGAAACTTTATGTTAATTGATGGTACGTATTCATAATTGGTCTCCCACTGGCCGTCAGTGTTACAGGAATCTGGATATTGTATTGTGAGAGTAGATACCTGCTGTGATTGGCTGAATAACCTCATTACCGCTATCCACGGCACGGCGTTCTGTCTCTTTCGCTCACACTTTTTTTTTTTCTCTCCGAATGTCCCAGGCACCATTTTGATGCATACTGCAGCAGAGGGGTGGTGATTGGGGGATGCTTAATAATGGAGCAAACCCAGATCAGAATTATTCATTAACGTCATTGCATGAGGACATTGATTGATTCATTGATACGGGCTTGCGTGCGTGCGTCCTCCAAGGCCCCGTCTGTCTGTCTTAATTTTCTGTCGTCTGCGTCATCAGTAGTCTTGGCAGCAGAAACCTTAATATGGGATGCCTTGTCTCGCTGTGCCACTCTCTGACTTATTAAACATTTTACTTTTTAAACTTTGATGCGTGTTTACTCGGGTCGTATCTGGCCTTGGAAGAACTGTTTGTTGTTGTGGGTTGAAACAACATCTTGTTTGCTCCCTATTTATAAAAATTCAGGAGGGAGTAAGAGAGTGAGAAAGACATGAGAGAGATGCTGTAATGCAATGTTGTCCTTGGTTTAATGATGAACTAACTAGCGTTGTTGTTGCATTGTGTGTTTGTGCTAGTAGTGATACGCCACACAACAAATACAATGTCTGTGGTCTCTTATGAGAATACAAAACAACGTGGATTTCATTACGACTCTTACAAAGATATGACTGGTGATGTAAACGTGTTGGACATTGTCGTTACGTTACAATCAATTGGGGATCGTTTAATCCAATCAGGACGGCAGAACGAGGAAGGAAAAACCTGCTCAGTCATTCTCCACACGCTCCTGAACTGGTGCCATCTACTTCAGTGTTTGCTCCTAGTCTGCCAGGACATGACATGCAAGGGTAATTCCTAATGCTGTGTGTGTGTGTGTGCGCGCGCGCGCTTGCTTGTATCTGCGTATGTGAATCTATTTATTTCTGTACAGGCATCTGTCCAGACACCGCAGGTCCTTGGAAAAAATGTCCAGAACCAAAAGAGAGCAATATATATTAGTTTATAGTATACATATAAATCACTTTGGCAAGGTATTGAGCACATATTCTCGAGTTATGGCTGCCTCAGAACAAAAGCCGTTAAACAATTGGCCTGGCAAAGTAGCTGTGAAACGTCTGGGCTGGGGTACATTGAGTGATACATTTTATGCGTCCTTAGCTTTCCAGGGTAAAAGACGTATTTTGTAGCTGGAATCTGTCCAGTGGTCAGTGACAATGACGCTGATTTATTAGGACAGTAAAGGGAGGGGAGGGGTGAGGGAAGAGACAGGGTTCGTTTGCGCCTAAAGCACTTAATTTCGGAAATGAGAGAGAGCGAGACAGACCGAGAGAGGCAGAGCGGCAGAGAGAGACCCATAGAGACTGAGACACACACAGATACTGAGAGAGAGAGAGAGAGAGCTCTATCCCCCGTCCAAGTACAGCTGCCAGATCTGCATAGAAATAGAACTATTTTTTTAATGCATAGCAGGCAGAACAAACTGAAAAAGATGTGGTCAATGGAGTGTCAGTGTAATTCTCCAGATGATCTCATCCTGATCCCCATCTGTTCGCCAAACATCCCTATCACCATTTGAGATAACAGGTCGACGAACTCAATTTCTCTTTATCCCCCTATTAGTGTTACAGGCAGGAAAGAGACTGAAGACATTTGCAACAAGCAAAATTCAAAACGGAACATACTGTTCGGTTGCAACTATCCGTTTAATTTATTCATTGGGTAACTTGATATGATATTTTCGGGAGGTAGTGCAGGTTGGCAATGCGCGGGTGTTTGTGTAGACTCTATGTCCTCCCAGACTCCTTCACCAATGCCCAAGTAGAGCTGTGAATTTTACACACATTTGTGTTACAGCATTGCATGCACGTACGTGCGCGCACTCAAATTCATGCACACACAAAGACATACACATTCCCTGGTGTTGTACTCTTTACAGCGGCGGCATGTTAACCCGCCTCCCTCCCACACACACACACACACACACACACACACACACACACACACACTACCTTGTTCAAGTGCAACTATCTATCTCTGCAGCACAGAGGCAGCAGAAGCCAATGAAAATGAAGTTGGCATTTGTGCTGCGGTCTCATCACCCAGGCTGTAAGGAAAGGACTCCGCCTCCTGGGAGTCTTTCTGGCATTTAGCTGTCTGTCTTCTAGACCCGCCCCAACACTCCCCTCAATTCCTTGCTGCTTCACCACTGCCCAGGGCGGCAATCGCTAATAATCCCCCTCCCCTACTCTCCTCTGACCACCCTTTGCTCCCTCCCTCTGGACTCAAACCCTGACCTTTTCGAGGCAGCTCGATTTTTTCCTCTCTAGCGGGGAGAGAGGCGGGTGATTCGGACCAGCCACCCGGGCCGTGTTCAGCACTGCTGCTCTCGAAGCTGCTGGTCTACTGTAAACAAACGGGGATCTCTGACTGTAGCGTAGCTCTACTGTAGTGTCTGCCTGGAGGTGCTCTTACGTGGGCTGTCTATTTGCATCTGTGTTCTTCTCTTTCTCGCGCACTCGCACACAATCACGCACGCACACGCAGACAAGCACACACAGCAATACGTCGGAGGCGGGACAAGGATGTTGAGGGAGGGGGTGACACCGGCTTTTTCCCGAAGACGTCATTTAAAACGAGGTAGACGTTTATTAACGCGTTTGCCGAGGGTGTGATTGTGACAGCGTTGGGAACCCTGTTGTGGCAGAATTCGGAGCTTAAGTGGTGCGGTGGCGGCGGGGCACGTGAGCGTGCGTGCGCACATTTTTGCGTTCAGGCCTAACCGCATGCGTGCTCACGTGAGCCAGCTTTTGTGTCTTATTTCCTGAATCGGAAAATATTGATTGGTTGTCCGCTGCTGAAAGTACAACCTATGCTTTTCCATTATATACTGACAGTTGTGCATTTCATATAGAGTTGAAAAGCGAGTTGCACATCAGTAGTTTAATTTGTTTCTGGTATGACACTAACTGAATGGTCATACGTGTTCATGGCTCATAGTCCCACTGCACATCATGTCTTACCTGGTTTGGGTCCGACAGCATTGTAAACCGTGTCAGTTCGAGTGTAGATTCCATTCTGCTATGACATAGCACTCCACTATGCGCTGTCCACGTTTTCAAAATTCCACTTAACACTACGAGGATGGAATGTATTTTGACCAGGTCAGGTCCCCAGTCCAAAACCCACCTGTTAGTAGTTGCCTTTTCATGTCCGGTACCCTCTAGTGCCAAGCTGGAAATAGATAATATTATGGGAGAAGCAGAATCCAGGAAGAATAGTGAGCTGTACAAGCTTAGGAAATGTGAAGTTTTAAATATGTTTTTATCTGGGTGATTGTTAGTGGGGCAATTATATGCTACTGCTAGTGGAAGTAGTTTAAAGGATAAAAAATAAATTGGTGCATCATGTTAACAATCAACTCTGTTCAGGCAACTTATCGACTTGGTTGTCCTTTGTCCTTCCATACTGCTCTATTCTACTAAATGCTACTGGTGCCGATGGGATTAAGCAGTTGTGTGCCTGTGTGCGCTCGCGCAGAAGGTTAACCCATCTACGCGAGTGAGCTTAAGCCCTAGCAGTTTTACAGCCTGTGCAGTTAGCATCTCGATTTATATAGCTAGCGGGTTGTTAACGTGTAGTGCAGCTCAAATGACTGTCTGTCGGCTGAGATGGACCGCTCTACCAGGATCAGATAAACTCACACTCAGTGTTCCCCAGCAAGATAGATGAGCCCATTTGCATGCTAGCGCTGTCAGTGTCGCCACCACCTCTCCTTTTCTCCTTCCCTATTCTCTTTCTCCCCCGTCTGAGGTTCTCTCTTAAAGAAGTAGCCGTCACATACATCGCAGGGTAGTCAGGAGAACATCATGATGGCTAATGCATTATTCACAGTTGACTGACAGTGGTCCTTAACTAATTGCCTTTGCAGTGAATGGTACTTCAGTATATAGAGAACAGGAAGACCGGGCCTGTTGCAAATAAAAAAAGAGGGCCTCTGCTTAATGAACGTGCTGCAATAATTAGCTAGTCAAAGATGCAGTAAATAACCCTGAAGTTCAGCCATACTGACAGGAAGTACTCGTGCTGCACTGCCTGGATGTGTACATCTTTGTTGTGTTAAGGCTGGGGTTGCAGTTTTTTTGGCTTTGTGGCTCATTATCACAGAGAGAAGAATGCGTGAGGATTCCAGGTAATTCCATTTTGTTAGCATTTTAAAGTAACACCTTTTCAGAAAATAACTTTTTTCTTCCACACACGCCCACACAGTAACAGAAATCCTAGAATAATACGGCGTCACAAATCCCGTTGTTATTCCAAGTTATCACAAGGTGGCCGGGGTATGCAGCGTTTATGTTTGGTAAAAAGCGTATAACCTGAATGCAACATAGTTCTTTTTAATTGTCATTGATGTCCGTGAGCTGCGGGGTGGGATGGGGAGAAAGGTGAGAGGATTTGGGGGAATGCTGGGGATGCTGCTCTGGTGGTGGGGCAGTACTTGTGGCCCGTGGCATTTTTTCATTGTGTTTGCGTCCTTGGTTAGCTGTTAGTTATGCAAGGTACCTTAACAACTGCAAATGACTAGCCTGGTGTGGTCCTTAGGTCTGGGCCACTGCCTTTGCTACACGTGCTGCTGCAGAATGGGTTTGGGTCACTCCCACTACTCTTTCAGCAAAAATTGTCTCCTACCTTCTCTTTCCTGTCGAATGAAACAATGCCTGAAAAAATTTACCTTTAAGAACTGCAAATAGGAGAAATGTAGAGTTTACATTCGCTCCTGGAACCTAAAGGGCTTGAATGAGCCAATTAAAAGAGGCAAAGTCATATTCCATTTGAAACTATCCTCTGATATTCTCACAAGAAACCAACTTGATGAATGATTCCCCCTCTAGACATTGTTGTACATGTGTAGATCTCTGCTGTGTTGTGAGGTAGGGCAATTCCAATATGGAAGGGTAATCCTTTTCGACACAAAACAACTATTGCAGATCGTGTCGCTATCTTATTGTGGTGCGAGAGATCCCCTCATCGTCAGTTACCCTACGAAATATTTACAGACCCAACAATAGTCATCCAAACTTTTCAAAATGGTACTGGTCCTGAAACCAGATTAGACTAATCTAGTCTGTCTTCAGATGTTAACACTTCCATTTTACACCATTTAGAAGACTCTCTCGTTCTTAACTTCATTCTTAAATACGTACAAGAAGAGTCATCTGTTTTATAGTGTGGATTAAAGTTTTGTTTAACCTGTGATTATCCGTTTTGTTCGTTACTTAGGACTAATGTGGGGGAAATAACAATTTATTTTAATGCTAGGAATTGATCAGCCATGACTAACTGGTTTGTTATCTAAAAATTTAGAGGGGTGGTTAATTTTGTCTTGTCCTATTGAGGGATCAGCCTTAACTATTTGATGAATTTGTCACAGAGCCTATCTTTGAAAAGTACTATTTAGGGAGATCTGCTGGCTGGAAGCCCAAGATTGTTCCATTACAACCCATTGAAACCTAAAACCTAAGCCTTCACCATTGCCTTTCCCTGAACTAATGCTTGCGCTTTTTTCACCCTTCCTTCCAGCATTGAAAGTGGGTGACTACTTATTGAGTTAAGTGCTGTTAGCTACTCTGACTAAAATGCTCATAGCTACTCATTGAATAAAATGTTCTTCGTATTACTGTGTTGTCTGGTTGACTCACCTATCTATCTTTAAGATGAGCTTGCCAAGTGTATCTCGCTCTGTGTAAGAGTGTCTGTTAAGTGACTCAAATGTAAATTACAAGACATGCGTAGGGTTTGAAGAAAGAGTTTATATTAGGGATTACGCTTGTCTGATCTGAATAGACCTGTGTTTACCCTCCAATGGGCTAAGCCTGTCTTTGCTAATATTTGTTCATCTGTGTTGAGAAATCTGTCCATGATCTTACTATTTCCGGGTCCCTGTCTTTCTCATGTATAACGTTAAGTTATTGGATGTCCTAACTGAGTGGATTCCAATAGGAATTACACATCACTGGCAAGCCAGCACGGATGTTGACTAAACGTACAATTGTACGGGAACCAGCTGCAAATGGAATATTTGCTCAACTAAATGGTATGGAAGTTGATTCAACGTCCAATTTTGAGCCAACCAGCTGTTCCTTCTTTTTGAACGGGGGGGGATTGTGAGTTTGTAAAACATTAATAATTGTAATTGGAGTTTGAATCTACCCATCTTTTTTCTTTTCTTTTCATACAATTTTCCTAAGGCTAATGTTACAATGTACATATTATATAGAGCTGCAGTGTTGCTTGCCATAGTTGATTATTAACACAAAACAGATGGCTTTACTTTGAAATCGTTAAGGAAGGAAAATATTATTGCGAATTCATATTCCTTTTTCCTATTTAACGTTTTATGTCTACAGGCTACTAATGGTTTATCAAGTCAACAAGCTGTTACTGGCAGCTTGTTTTTTTTTTAAGTAAAGCTATCTCTGTCCTGCTCTCTTTTTCTTTCTCACTTTATTTTTTTAAAAGAATTTCCACCTCCATCGTCCTTCACTCCTTATCTATCTCTCCATCTCTTTAACTCCCACTCATCTACCTATTTTCTTCGACACTATATAAAGTGCAGAATGTCAGCTTTAATTTGAGGGTGT
This sequence comes from Esox masquinongy, assembly GCA_016801175.1. NCBI lineage: Eukaryota > Metazoa > Chordata > Actinopteri > Esociformes > Esocidae > Esox > Esox masquinongy. Next base: position 30,483 of record JACXGI010006642.1, read on the forward strand.
CTGCATGGGATTGCTATTTAGAAATGACAGCATGTTCTATATGTACACTTGGCCAGACAAGAACTTGTGTCCTTGTGTTTTGCCCTGAAAAACTCCTTGGTGCTGTGGCTACAATATGATAGTGTGTTTGGGTCGTTTGTCCTGCTGCATTAGGAAGGGAGTCTAGAGGCTGCTAATATTTACATTCGTGAAGAAGTACAGCCCCAGGAAAGTTGTCTTTGTTTCTGTTTTTGAGAAAATTCCAGGCCACTTGTAAGTTACACAGGACCGGTCATCCCACCAAATTCATCTTAAAAGATTCACCTAGAAATATTTCAGAATCTTAGGGTAACTATCCGAAAAAGATTGCAGGAACTTGGCCTACATGGGAGGTCAGAATGGAAGAAACATCTGCTCTCAAAATATGATATCAGGACATGACTGACAACACTTTGGTGAAGACCAAACCTACAGGGACAATATGCGCTGGATAAATTAGTAAAAGGTGGAGTTGTATGGCTGCAATGTAAAAATTATTTGAAGAGAAGAACCTAATACCAACCTTAAAGCAAGGAGGTGGTGGCATTATGATATGGGGCTGCTTTGATGCCTCAGGGCCTGGTCTGCTTACCATCTTTGAATTGCATATCAGAGAGTTCTTGAGGAGAATGTGAGGCCATCTGTCAAAAAGCTGAAGCTGAATGGAACATCAATCTGTAACGGTAAAGTGATCCAAAACAAACAATCAAACCTATAAATTGGCTTAAAAAGAATAAATGAAAAGTCATGGAATGGCTGAGTCAAAGCCCAGATCTCAAACCTGTCGCAATGCTGTGGGGGTACGTGAAGCGGGCCATGCTTGCAAGAAAACCCTTGAACGTGACATGATGGTGCGTACACTTGCTGTACACACCATCATGTCACATCATCAATAAAGAGAAATAAGACAGTTCCACTTGCAGCCATAATACTACCTCTGCAATGTTTTGCAGATTAGGTGGTGTACTTTGGGTCATGGGCAGTCATTTTGTTTTTCCACACTTCTTCTATTGACACTGCTACCGGTGAATTCTTTTCTCGTCTGTCCTTAAAATGTTGTTCCCAAACTCTATAATCTCTTAAGTTATTTGTTCTTGTCTTGCATTGACACTTCTTTGTTCCTTATGAACATAGCGTGAGCCTGGGATAGGATGTCTTTGAGTGCTGATTAGGCAGTATTTATAGGTGTTGGGTTAAATTAAATATAAATTATTTCCTAAGGTTGATTTAAATTGCAAGCCAAGTTGTTTTAAATTGATGACCTTTATGTCTACATTATCCCCTATTCCTATTAAAAAGACAGCCATTACCTTTCTCTGTTTTCTAGACATTTTTACTGGTTGCAACTCTGTATAACTTGGAATTATGCACAGCAGCAATAGGCTGCTTTATGAATCGCTTGAAAATAGTGTCTGAGACCTTAACGCCTTCATTAATAAACATTTATGACTTTATTCTAATGTGACTGTTGATTTTCTATTTATAAGTAATTTTCGCTCATGCATTAAATGTGATTTGAATTTTTATTCAGCCCAGACTCCCAGCATGTTGGCCTAATGGCATGGGTGACACCATGTCTCTCTTCTTCCATGTATATTTCCTACCGTACGTAGTAGCAACTCCTCATACCTTTTTGTTGCAGGTCTGATGCCATAACCGCTGTGCTACCTGAGACAGAGGCACTGTTGTCTTCATGTCATGTGTTGTCACTCTCGCTCACGTTCGCCCGATCTCTCTCTTCTCTCTCTCCCCTTCAGCTTCTTTCAGTTTTCAGATATTTCTGTTTCTCTAGATATGGGCATAGGTTAGGGATGAATAATGTCCAAGCACTATTCAGTGAACCCCAGAAATAGACAGAATTTCTACTATGTTGACAATTCTGTAATGGCGCGCGAACGCACCTCACGAATCCGCGTCGCGCCAATGCCCCCAGCTGAAAAGGCTGACATGTTCCGGAATCTTCCAGGGGACATCCAGCTGGGCCAGCCCCACCCTCACGCGCCTGCCTCCTCTTGGGACCTTGCCAGGGAACATCTTTAAGGGTTTCCAGGGAGCAGCTCGGGCCTGAGGCCAGAAGGAAAGAGGTGAAATATGTGGCACCGTGCAAGGTGGCAAAAAGGAGTTGGAAGAAGACAGCCGGGAGATGGAAGGTGCAGAAGCTGCCGAACATACGACCGTCAGCCAGCACCCATTCCTCCCAAACCCCCACCAGGAGGCTGCCCCGGAGTCGACAGTGCCTCCCCAAAAAGAATGTTTGACCTTTGGTTTTGACTTCTCCCTCCCCTTCTCCTCTTGCGCTCGTTTTTGTTAATAAAACGGCCAGCAGGGCCGCGAACACACCCTCTGTGTCTTTTCCCTGTGTGTCTCCCCGTTACAATGCTATGGGGTATTTCATATGAGTATGTGAGTATTTCATATACACACATGTTAATATATGCATACAAACAAAATTTGCTTTGCTAGGTTTTCCACGTTAAACAATGAGGACTTCTGCGAGGAGGGGAAAAGCTCTACTCTGCACACCAAAGTAAACAAAATGTAAGGCTTTTGACAGGCTGTATTGTATTTTTGTTTAACCAACATTCTCCAGGTCTGTTGCACAGCATAACACTATTTTCCTGGTCAGTTATTAAATAAAATTGTTCACACACTGCAACTGTCCCGGAACAGTTATGAAATCTGGAGTCCTACAGTATTACAGTAACCAAGACGCAGGAAAACGATAATATTCGCTGCCCATTTTTTGCTCTGCACAGTCCTGTTCATATTTGAATGAAAAACAAAACCTATCGCCTTGGAAGCTGCTTAGTTTGTGGAGAAGAGTAACATATTGCGATATAATGCTTGGCTTACCTTGTCTTTTCGTAGATCTTCAGTTCTCGTAGATCTTATTAAATGTAATGAACTTGTAAAATAGGAGACATCGAAGGACTTTGGAGGTACCTCTTTGGCAATGACTGTGGCAAATGTAGTAAATGTGCCATACTGAAAACCTAACCTTTTCAGTTATTCTCCATATGGCTCCGGTGGTTCCTGCGTTGTTGTTGTGTGTTGGAATACAACTCATGCCTCATAATGGGAAGCTAACAATGTCCCCAGAGCACCTCATGCTCATTGACAATGACAGACAAAAGCTGTTGATCACAGATTGGCCCCCACTTGATATTACCGTCACTCGAGTTGATGAATATTTGCAGCATATAATGAGAAGATCCCACAGAGCTCTTCATTGTGGATTCTAGATTTCCAGGTGTGTGGTTAGACATTGATAGTGGGTGCCAGTCTTTGGGGAGCTGGAAGTGGAGAATGTTTTAAATATATGCTTGAGACTACATTAATTTGCCATTAAGCTCAAGGTAAGGAAAGGAAAGAACTGGGTACACACTCATAAATGACAAAAACAAACTCTAGGCTAATGTTTTATATTTTCTGTCACATCTGCCTTTTTATAGTGTTTACTTTTTAGATTCCATTACCGTTCTGTTTAGATCACTTTCCACAGCCAAATCCATCAGGTAATATATGATTTATTAAACTTTGCTTAGTCATTCATTGCAGAAGTTTAAACGGTGCAGAGTTTTATGGGTCCTGATGGACAGGCCTTTCATCTGTTGGCGTTTGCCGCAGGCTCTGCGGGCGATGGGCGAGACGCTCATCCCTGTGGGGAGGACGGAGAGAGGATGGAAAGGGAAGCAGGAGAGATTAGTTCCTCTATTGAAACAAACTTGATGGAAATAGTGGACGCTCTCATTATTCATTCTCTCCCTGTCAACATGAGGTATGGCTGTACCTCTCTCTCGCTCGTTCTCTCTGTCTCTAGGCGCTCTTCTTCACCAAACCCGTTCAGCTGATTATGTGAACACGGTGGCACTAAATGCCTCATTAGTAAGACCGGGTTGTCATGTAAATGAAGGACAAATGTATTGCCTCTACAGTTGCACTCACAGTTTCATGCATTCTAGCCCTCATGCAGTGTTTGCAATTTCATTTTCACTCATCTCTATGTCAAATCAATCATTGTGTGTGCTTATGTAAACAAAATAATTCCAAAATACATATTTGCAATTTATTTTCATGGTGACTCTTTTGGCTGTTTAAGTTCGCCGATCATGTCGTTTGGAAACAAATTTGGAGAGCACCATGGTTTAACTATTATTATCGTATCCACAATTTCAGTGCTATTTTGACCTCAAAGTGTTAAAATAATAAAAAAGGAAAACCACTTTTTGTGCTGAGATGTTGCGAGGCTGTGCATCTCCTACTGCATTTGAGCTAATTAATGGGTCACTGATTTACATATTTCATTGAAAACCAACTGTCTAAGATATGGACAAACGACTTGAGAAACGTAAACAAAAGGACATTACTGATGAAAAACTTTAAATGCCATTTTCACCAGATGCTGCAGTTAATAGCCAGGAAAATGGCATGGAAGAGTTAACAAAAACCTTGAAGAGAAAATTGTGAAAGTGGCTGAAAGAAACCCAAACACAGGATAAGAACTTTGGAGGATGAGTATGCTGACATTAACATCGCTGTAGAAAAATTCATACTATGATTAGAAAAACCTGAACAACCGGAAACCCTTCCAAATACGACTGATTGTGTGAAATACATTTTACATAAGGTCCCTTGGCGACGTCAGGTTCGATGCTATGGGTCCTTTTAAAAGTTGCGACAGGGTTAAACCTCTTTTGTTTTTTTAAAGGGAGAAAAAAAAATCCTAGTCTTCATTGACATTCTTGCTGTGATGTGTGTTTGCGTGCAGCATCTCCGTTCTGTGAGAAGTCTTGAGATGGAGAAGCATGCTAGAGAATTGCTTGTGCTAAGACAAAGAACTATCACAGTGTGACAAAATAATAATCCGAGGCCAAGGTGGGCCCTGCAGCCCAACCCACTGTGTCTGCCGAACATGTCCCACTTCGGCGGAGTTGGATGGGTTGGATTTGGGCCCACTGCTATTTTCACAAAGACCTATATCCTGTTCATACTGTAACCCCAAATAATAATATGAACACATATATGCCTGGAAAAATATCTTAAAACCATCATTTGATAATGAGAAGCGTGGCCTTGTTCTGCACCTCACGTAAACCAGTCACCTTAACCAAAAGCATTATCAATCGACGTCCTTGAAAGAGGCAGCTACTACTTCACTGTTGAGGACATTTTAGTCCATGTCCAAGTTTCAACGTTCAACGTGTGCACACTCTCGTGGGTACAAAGAAAATGTATTGGGGTGACTAATGGTGACATCACAGACATGGGTGAACAGAAAATAAACTTGGGACTACAGTGATGCTCCTCCCTTGTGAAATGACTTGTGTAACAAATAAGCACAATGTCAGCTGGGCTCCATTGACGAGTAGTTCAGAGTTCAGGCAATGCCATTCTAACATTGAGTGAAATAATAGGTGTTAGACTATATTTGGTTAGACATAGAAATGTAATCAAATCATCAGATCATGAGTGGTGATAGCTGCCGTGTTACATTCACATATGAGAGTAAGTGTAATGTTAAGATAATTTAAGTAGTTTCCTACCTGCCCTTGTGCATCTTCATACCTAAGAGGTTAAGTGTGTCTCATCAAAATGTTGATGATCTGCTAGCAGCCTCGGCTTCTCTTTCGTCCCGCTTCAGGTGATTTGCGCCTCCTTATTCAGGAAACGTGACGGATCAGTTTTTCTTCTGTCATGATGGATATTAATATAATTTCATACACGTCGTCATATGTTCTGTCAAATCCTAGGATATCCAGTCATTTCAGATATCATAGACAGTTGACTTTCCAAGACTCTTTCTGATTCTCTGGTGCATGGCTAGGCCACCCTGTTCCTAGAGAGCCACAGAGTACAATATTTTTATCCAACTCAGATCAGTCAGCTTGGTGAGTACAATACACCAGGCTTACAGTAAGTCCTCGCCTTCAAGGCAAAACAGTTTTCCTAGCAAAATTTGTGTTTTGACCGATCAGCTATATTTAGTGCTGCCAGAGAGATCGGAAAATCTGTTACGTGTTTCGCTCAATTTTAGTTTTTTCTTTTCATTTTTATTTTAGTTAATCATAGATGACGTGTACACTATCCGGTCAGAGTTAACAAGTTCCCTGTTTTACCTGCATGTGTGCAAGTTTTGGTGGCAACTATTGCCACTAGGGACATGTAGCTTTATATGAGGTAGAGTTTTGCTAGGGAGTCTCAGTTGAGGAGGTGTTTTAGCGTAAACGCCACCGTCTCGGCCCGCAGTTCTTGCGAGTTTGATTCCTAACAGATTTTCGTTTTTCTTTAAGTATTATCTAACCTTAACTGTTTTTGTTGACTTGCCTTATCCCTTAACCTTAATCGTAAGCCTGAACAGACTGGAGTGTTAGCAGTGCTTTCCTCTGTGTATACTGGTATTTTTGAATTGACGTCACCAAAGCTAACGGACTCTTGATGCCTAAGTTATGTCCATGCACCAGAACACGTAACGGGCATGGATATTAGCAGATCGTTTACTTTGAACTGACAGAAATTCACACCACGATCATACAACAATTTAGACAGACCGAACGTGGAAAGACTCAATTTTCCTAGAACATCTCATTTGATGCAGATTTGACAGAGTGAACACAACAGCCAGACCATCCTTCAATAGACCACTGATTGGCCAGTGCATTTTTCTTAAGATTATGTAATATTGCTATATTTTATTAAGTCTGTCTGTTATTGATAAAAGTTTAAGATGGATTTTTGAGAGTTTTTTTCCACTTCTCTCTTTTTTATGCTTTGGACACAAAAGTATTGGATTGATAAGTCATTGAGCAAGTATTTTTTTGAAATCTTTAGACACATACAAGTATTGGATTTAAAGATTTTAGGACATATACGAGTATTTGTTTGACAGATCTTTGGACACCTGAGCATTGGATTGACAGGTCGTTGTACACCTACAAGAATTGGAACAGTCAACAACAGTATTTGGGTGTAAGTTATCGTTGACATTTTCACTAGGCGGTTACTTTAAATGATTTGTGGAAGTATTGCCCTAAGGAAATTATTACATTTCTGGTCTCTATGAAAAATCAGCTTGATGTCTGTGGTGTTCTTCTTGAAAGTGTTTGCTAACTAGCTTAACCAAATTAAATAGTGGAACGTGGCTGTGAATGTGGTAGTTCCCTCTACGATGCTTTGAAACACAAACCACAGAAGGTCTGTTCTCATTAACTTTAAGAAAAAAATAATAACTTGCTTTGTACTGAGGACTCAGGAAGAGCGCTCTTTCGCTCCGACTACACAACATCAGTAATTAATTTGCATTAATGTGAAGTTGATCATATTCCGGCGCCCTGTGCATCTCCTCAGTGTGTGGGAGCACCGCAGTTCCATGAAGAGAAACCAGAGCGTCTTCACAGATTAAAATTCTGTAAGATGCAGCGGTTATCACAGGATAGGATCTGCAACAGCGCAAAACACATTTATGAGTGTTGTTTGCCTGTGGAGATGGGAAGTAGTAGTCAGGCCACCTCCATCAACCTTCCCAACACCCCCCCCAACCCATATCTCTCCCCCTTCCGCTATCAGCTTAGAGGGAAATAGATTGTCTCCTGGCTCCCAAAATCAATTTGTGTCAGCACACCGGGCCCTCTTTCTAGAAGTGCCAATGCAGAGAAACACTTGGTATTCACAAAATGAAGTAATGGGTGACTGTAAATCCGGACTGGAGAGACCCTGTCGGCTCCACTTAGGTTTAGGGAAGATCTCTGCCACAGATGCATCTGGTTAGCATCTCCTGTGGGCATGACATCCTTCTGTCTGTCTCTTTAGCCCGCTCGCTCTAATTTTTAAACTGTTAGCCTACATGTCGTTGTAAGGAGAACCTTTTTTTTTGAGGTATTGACAAGAAGAGGACGCATTGGCTGGGAGATTTTACGCTAATTGAACAATAGATTTACGCCTGTCCGCAAGGTGTGTAACGCCTGTGTCCTAGTGGTGGTGTGTGTGTGTGTGTGTTGGTTGGCTTGATTTTTACTCAGGCAACAATAAATAGTTTGCTTTGTGTCATTCAGCAGGATGTGCGTGCGTGTGTGCGTGCATGTGCAGTGAGCATTTTTATCCCGAACAAAGTACGCCAAGAGATTAATTGACTACGTCTGCCCACACATCTGCCTCAATGTCCCTTGATATATTGCTGTAGTTTTTAACATAGGGATATTTCTGAACACCATAAATATAGCCATTCCTTATGTTCTGTTCACCCCTGAGCAGCAGTAACAAACGGCAGGTTGGGCAGTGGTAACAGACACTCTACAGTGCATACTGAAAATTCATGAGGGTTGGGGGAGGAAAAAACTAGGCTAATTTTTCAACGAGGAGGTACTGTGGCAGTGCTGCCACACTCAAGCTCTGTTTGTAAAATCCCATCCAGATGAATCCACGTGAAATAAATGTTAAGTTGCCTGACAGGCCATTAATAAAAACACTGCGCGTTTTGATTCAAAGGCACGCCGAACGGCGTCGCCAGGGGTGGAAGAAATGCTGTTAGTCAGCGCTGGGAAGGGGAGGTCTTATCTCGGGCTAACTGCTGTCTTTAGGGCTCTTTGACTCCCCTTGGGGTTGCTTTGGCCCTCACTTTATCGTCGGGTGATACACACCACTGCGGAGGGATTAGCGGTCCGAGACAGTAGACGCATCGACAGAGGAGCAAGATCAGAGAAACTGCATCGATTAGTTTGCTGTTTTGTTTGAAAACAACCTCGAACCTCTTTATTGGGAAGAATCAAAGCGGATCAATGCAGAGGGAATTCTGTCGTTTGGAAGTCGCTATGGCTGCTGCCGGACTTTGATGCAAGAGTGCTTTGGAATGTTTTGTTAGTTAGATAATTGAAAATGAGAGTAGCACGGGCTCATAGGTGCCGGGTCAAAACCTTCATTTTTTAATGCTATGCAATATTTCAGGTTTGAATCCGTTCACCACACAAACCAATGGTTTAAGGACTGTGGTCTGTGTAAGAAATGTATGTACACTACCTTTCAAAAGTTTGGGGTCACTTAGAAATGTCCTTGTTTTCGAAAGAAAAGCAAATTTCTTGTGCATTTAAAATAGCATCAAATTGATTAGAAATACATTGTTGTAATTGACTATTTTAGCTGGAAACATATTTACATATGTGCACAGAGGCCCATTATCAGCAACCATCCCTCCTGTGTTCCAGTGGTATGTTGTTTGCTAATCCAGGTTTATAATTTTAAAAGGCTAATTGATCATTAGAAACCCTTTTACAATTATGTTAGCACAGCTGAAAACTGTTGCTGATTAACGAAGCAATAAAACCGCCTTCTTTAGACTAGTTGAGCATCTGGAGCATCAGTGATTGTGGGTTCGATTACAAGCTCAAAATGGCCAGAAACAAATAAGTTTCTTCTGAAACTCATCAGTCTATTCTTGTTCTGAGAAATGAAGGCTATTCCATGTGAGAAATTGCGAAGAAATTGAAGATCTTGTACAACGATGTGTACTACTCCCTTCACAAAACAGCATAAACTAGCTATAACCAGAATAGAAAGAGTGGGAGGCCCTGGTGCCAGACTGAGCAAGAGGATAAATAGATTAGAGTGTCTAGTTTGAGAAACAGACGCCTCACAGGTCCTCACTTGGCAGCTTCATTAAATAGTACCCACAAAACACCGGTCTCAATGTCAACAGTGAAGAGGCAACTCCAGAATGCTGGCCTTCTATGCAGACTTGCAAAGAAAAAGACATCTCAGACTGGCCAATAAAAAAAAAATATTAAGATGGGCAAAAGAACATAGACTGGACAGAGAAAGATTGCAAAATGTGTGATGGACAGACAAATCTAAGTTTTAAGGTGTTTGGATCACGAAGAACATTTGTGACATGCAGACCACATGAATAAAAAGAGGTTGGAAGAGTGCTGTCAAGCATGGTGGAGACAGTGTGATGGTCTGGGGGTGCTGTTGTGGTGGTAAAGTGGGAAATTTGTACAGGGTAAAAGGGATCGTGAAGAAGGAAAGCTATCACTCCATTTTGCAACGCCATGCCATACCCTGTGTACGGCGCCAATTTCCTCCTACAACAGGACATTGACCCAAGGCATACAGTGAGGGAAAAAAATATTTGATCCCCTGCTGATTTTGTACATTTGCCCACTGACAAAGAGATGATCAGTCTATAATTTTAATGGTAGGTTTATTTGAACAGTGAGAGACAAAATAACAACAAAAAAAATCCAGAAAAACGCATGTCAGAAATGTTATAAATTGATTTGCATTTTAATGAGTGAAATAAGTATTTAATCCCCTCTCAATCAGAAAGATTTCTGGCTCCCAGGTGTCTTTTATACAGGTAATGAGCTGAGACTAATCTCAGCGTGTTACCTGTATAAAAGACACCTGTCCACAGAAGCAATCAATCAATCAGATTCCAAACTCTCCACCATGGCCAAGACCAAAGAGCTGTCCAAGGATGTCAGGGACAAGATTGTAGACCTACACAAGGCTGAAATGGGCTACAAGACCATCGCCAAGCAGCTTGGTGAGAAGGTGACAACAGTTGGTGCGATTATTCGCAAATGGAAGAAACACAAAAGAACTGTCAATCTCCCTCGGTCTGGGGCTCCATGCAAGATCTCACCTCGTGGAGTTGCAATGATCATGAGAACGGTGAGGAATCAGCCCAGAACTACACGGGAGGATCTTGTC
>JACXGI010006643.1:0-40991 GCA_016801175.1 Esox masquinongy
CCTGTTATTTCATTCACCTGGCATTGGGCCTTTTATTTTCTTGACCTGGCATTGAGCCTGTTATTTCCTTGACCTGGCATTGGGCCTTTAATTTCATTGATCTGGCATTAAGCCTGTTATTTCATTGACCTGGCATTGAGCCTGTTATTTCATTGACCTGGCATTGAGCCTGTTATTTCCTTGACCTGGCATTGGGCCTTTTATTTAATTGACTTGGCATTGAGCCTGTTATTTCCTTGACCTGGCATTGAGCCTGTAATTTCATTGACCTGGCATCGAGCCTGTAATTTCATTGACCTGGCATTAAGCCTGTTATTTCATTGACCTGGCATTGAGCCTGTTATTTCATTGACCTGGCATTGAGCCTGTTATTTCCTTGACCTGGCATTGAGCCTGTTATTTCATTGACCTGGCATTGGGCCTGTTATTACCTTGAACTGGCATTGAGCCTGTTATTTCTGATGTCTTGGTAACATCATGGACATTGGTGGGTATAGCAGAAGGAAATGGGTGAAATGTACCTGAAGTGTCAAGGAGAGCTGGACTGTTTAGTGTCGTGAAAGCTGGAGACACTTGAGGAAGGACACGCAAGATAGAGTTCCGGGCTTAAAACCAGGTATCGTTCTGTGGAAAAGTATTTGCCCTTTTTATTATTTTCCTCATTATTACACATCTTTCACTGAATGCTGTTAACAACACTCAGATCTCTGATCCGAAGCACAGCTGGGTTAGGCAGCAAGACAGTGATCCGTAACACACAAGTGAGTCTACATCAGAGTTTTTGAAGAACCGGAAATTTGAAGAACCGGAAATAGTTTTTGAATGGCCTTGTCAAAGTCCAGACCTAAAGCCTGTTGAGGTGTTGTGGCAGGAACTGACCCCATTTGTGAGCCCATGTTCATTCTCAAAAACCCACAAATGTCACTGTAATGTGAAAGTAGCTCTGCATGGAGGAGTGGGCCAAAATTCCTGATCAATGACCACAGGAAGTGTTTGGTTGCCGTTATTGGTGTTATAAGGTTGTGTAACACATTTTTAGTGTAAGGGGGTAGTTACTTTTTCACACAGGGGCACTGGGTGTTGCATATGTTTCTTTAATAAATAAATGATATAAGTATCAAAACATTGTATTGTTTGTTCATTCAGGTCCCATGTTATCCAATATCAGGTTTTAGTTGAAGATCTGATAACATTCAGTGCAAAAATGCAAAGAAAATCAGACAGGGGAAAATACCTTGTCATGGCACTCTTTGTGGGAGGGAGGAAGCAGTCACGAGTTTAGCTGCCTTGCTTTCCCTTGATATCCCCTATGTGATTGTTGTGTCACCGTAGCGCAACAGCAGTCGGGTTTGTCATCTGGGTTGGCCGTAGGAAAAGTAGGCAAAATATAACTAACATATGGTGGCTCCTGGTTCTTTCCTCCAGACATTCCTTTACCGTTAGACTATGAACAAGGCTGTTAATAACATTACATGCCCCCCATCCAGCAGCAACCAGTGTCCACAGGCCCGGTACCACGAGGGGGCAAGAGGGGGCTTAGCCTTCTCAATTGAAACCCCCCCAGAGTTTACGTTTTAAATACCCTATAGAAAAATAGCCCAACAAAAAGATTAGCCCCCTTGCAATTTTTAACTGCCCCCCAATCACTTCATCTTAGCGCCGGGCCTGAGTGTCCAGCTTGTGGGAAAACATCAACAAAATGTGCCCCCCCATTGGTGAAAAGAGTATTTACCCATTTTCCCAGAGGGATGTAGAGAAAATGTTTAAAATTTATTACGTTTATGCAAATACTTTTACTTTCCAAAGGGCAGAGAAAAAAATGTTTGAAATTATACATTTTACATGTTATAACAAATTAATGAATGAAGAATTTAATCATTTTCATAATTTTTTTACCTTGTCGGATCAAGGATGTGACCCATTGATTGTTTCGTTACTGGCTTGATGTTCTAACCATCATCGTCATTTTGCCACAGGGCAGGAGGAAGACATTAGGAACTTGAATTTAGCCGTGACTCGGTAGCTAACTAGACTAACAACCACTTAACCACTCACGCAAACTGAGTGATGGTCAGAGACTGACATGAAAAGAGAACAACTGAGTGACGGTCAGAGACTGACATGAAAAGAGAACCACTGAGTGACGGTCAGAGACTGACATGAAAAGAGAACCACTGAGTGACGGTCAGAGACTGACATGAAAAGAGAACCACTGCTGATGCACAACCGTATTCGGCACCTGATTTATTCTGGTTGATTTATTTGTCTCTCCCTGTGTTCCGGCCAAAGCAGCTGCTTCTCTTCCTGTAGAGTTCCAGTATTTATTCTGAACTGTTGAGTACAGGCAGGATTGATTCTCATTGATAAAAACATGAAGCTTTTGTTGTGTGTGTGTGTGTGTGTGTGTGTGTTTGGGGGGGGGGCTAGATGTCCCCCTTTTTGTGGTCAGTGCGGTGGGCCGGCCCTTGATCGGTGCTGTTTGGTGGCGTGGGGGTTGGGGACACGTTTTATAGTTGTTTGCTGTGTCTAATGGACAATAAGATTGTGTTGTATCAGTGGAATGAGCTGATCTCACGAGCCCAAGTAGCATCCTGTTATTAAAATTCTGTTCAATAATATCCTTCCCATTGACTTGCTGTGTACCACAGCTATCCAGCCAGCGAGAAGTGAATTGTGCGGTTTTGCAGATGCAAATGATTCTGGTATTTGCAATATTATCCCAGTCAACACAGCAGTTTGCCCGCTCGTTGTCAATAGCTGTGTGAAGGTCATTTTGCTAAAAGCATCTTCCTGCAATGATTTCCATTTGATTATATTTCATGCCCTGAGCTTCAGAGGAGTTCTAGTTGAGGGCATGATGAATGTGTGATGGGAATAGTATTTACCATGATGAATGTGTGATGGGAATAGTATTTACCATGATGAATGTGTGATGGGAATAGTATTTGCCATGATGAATGTGTGATGGGAATAGTATTTACCATGATGAATGTGTGATGGGAATAGTATTTACCATGATGAATGTGTGATGGGATGAATGTGTGATGGGAATAGTATTTACCAGCCTTTCATTTCAATCTGTTTGTATCCTCAATGGCTCCCTGTAGTGTACTTATTTAGACCAGGACACATAGAGGCCATAGGGGCCGCATAGAGACAAAGGGTCCTATTTGGTTTGTGTGTGGTCACCATTCTGTGTCTGTCCATTCCAGGTATTGTATTCAGGTGTGTGAAAACAGGTCACCGGTTGTGTTAATGCCAGGCTTAGTGGACTTTCAATGCATTTTTTCGCCAAAGAGGTAAACTGTCACGGGAATTGGGAACGAGAGGCAGTTGGTGTTTCTCTCTGTGTCCCAGTCCGCCGTGGCTCCCATTCCTCCTGCTGTCTGGGGTTTTTGGGTGTCTTTCTCAGACTGCATCTGTCTCCACCAGCGCCTATAAATACCCCCATCTTCTCCGCTGGAAAAAACAGATTCCCATTGATTTAGTGACCTATATACACATCGTCACTCTACCCCTTCTCCCTCTCTCTCCCTCCCTCTCTCTCCCTCTCTCTCCCTCCCTCTCTCTCTCTCTCTCTCTCCCTCTCTCTCTCTCAGTCCCTTGGTTCCTCCCATCGATAGTCCTTCCAGTCTGTCACCACCTCTCCTTTCCTCCATACGTTTTTATCTTTCCTTTTACCCACTACTGTACCCTCCCCACCTCCGTCTCCCTCATTCTTGCTACTTTCCTCTCTCAATTATTCTTACTGTTCTCTCTCTTTCCCTCTTTCTGTCCTCTCCCTGTCTCTGGTTCCACACTTCAGTTCTCTGTAAAAATTGCAAATGTTTTGTTTTCTGTTTTTTATGGTGAAATCTCAATCTTTTTTAGTTCTTCCCCTGTATTTTCCTTTCTTTTAACCTCATTCTCTACCTCTCATTCTGACATTTCAGTCATTTAGTCAATACACCTAAGCAAAGCGTCTTGCACAAGGGCACAACATGATTGCCTTATAGGCTCTGGGATTCAAACCACCGGCCTTTTGGTCACTCACTCAATGCACCAGCCTCTAGGCTGTCTTCCTCTCATCCCTTTTTCCCTCCCTACTTAGTAAACATAATAAAACAAAGTGGATAGCATTTCTCAAAGTACACACCCAAGAGCTTCAAGAAGGATAAATGCATTTCAAATGTTTTCTCTTCTTCCTCCCTCCCTCCCACCCTCTCTCTCTTTCCTCCCACTCTCTCTCTTTCCTCCCACTCTCTCTATCCTTCCTACCCCTCCCTCTTTCCTTCCTACCCCTCTCTCTTTCCTCCCTTGCCCTCTGTCTAGCCTCCATATCCTCCTGTCTTTCCTCCCTATCCCTCTTTCGGTCTTAGCTCCCTTCCTCCTGCTAGAAAGCAAGGCAGGCTAAGAATAGCTCAAGGTGGAGGCTTAGTGTAGACATGAGACACTTGGAGGGAGAGGAAGTGAGGGAGAGAGGAAGAGAGAGAGGGAGGCAGAGAGACGTCTTCTGATATGCATAACAGTACTGACGTACGTGTGTGTGTGTGTGTGTGTGTGTGTGTGTGTGTGTAGTGCTGATGGCTGGTCTGTCCAGTGTGTAACCAGTGGAGTAGACAGGAAATATAGACCGCTGAAAGGATTTCCTCAAAGCTGAAAATTCAATATGAAATCTGATGCATGAGAAATGTAGAAATGTGTACCATGTCTTGAATAGGATTTGTTCCAAAGTCGGGGAACTAATGTTATATTTAAGCAATGAGTGCCTTTGTTGAGCTTTTCATCACATTTTCAAATGTTTAGATGTTTCGAGCATAATGCTCAAACTGTTTTAGAACATGGGTTCTAGGACCTGTGGGATTTGTGACAGAAATGTGAAAACGTTAAGGGATCTGTGTCATACCTTTTCAATATAGTGCTGACTGGGGATGTGACCAAAGTGTATTTCTATTTTTATTTCGGTGATCTGGTTAATTATTATTTTTAATAATGAAAAAATATATGTTAGTCTTAACAACTTTGTCATTTTAAATCTTTTAATTGGGCAACACAAAATGTATGATTTTGTATGACTGGTTATACTCGCCGGAATTGGAGCTCAGCTAAACTGCCAGAGACAACAGTGTCTACAGTTTTAATTATCAAAATGGTAGCCTTACGATTACTTTTTATGAAAATACTAGCTGCGTTGCTGTACTGATTAGTACTCCACTGTGATGGTGAAGTACATTTCAGTCTAACCATCGGAACACAACGCCGCCTCGCATTGCTGGCTGGTAGACTTTAGCTCATCCGTAACGCAACACCGCCATCTAGTGAATATAATATGCACCAACACGGTCTGACCCTAACGGGTGCATTTTGGGTGTAGTCTAGTATCAATGTGTGCAAAGACAAAAAATGTATGTCGTTATGTGGGAAGTTAATGCATGCTGAGGGGTGTAGTGACGCAAGTAACATGAGGTAGTAATTGGCCCCTGAAGGTATGCTACAATCAGAAGTCATACAGGTTGTTCATACGTGATAACTCATAAATCAAATATAATTTGATTGAACGTATATATCGTTAGGATAATAATTGCATATAATTACGTCTTTAGTTTTTTTAATTAAAAGCGCTATAGAAGTTGAATGAATAATTACGAGTAATTAAAACATTTAAAAAAGAAACTCCATTGGACTTAGCCAATGGAGATTAGCCTTCGCCTTGGTCCCAGTCTGTTTATGCCTTCCTGCCAACTCCTCATTATTGTGATGCCAAACAGTACTTGACAATAGCAGAAACTGAACTGGAAAAGTGCCTTTGCAGATCAGGGACCACATCTTAAGGTGTGCCTGCAAAGGCAAGCTTTTAGACGAACCTGTCCGCGCTCTCACTTAGGTTGTGACCTCATTGTCGGTCTCACTTGGTAGCGCCAACTCGTGGATCTCCGTAGCAACCATTGGTATCGTAGAGACTGCCCGGGTCGGTCTCGGTAAGCGCAGCTGTCCACAGGTTAACGTACAGATCAATCGTGGGCCAGGTAACTGTTGTGCGTGAAGGGATCGGTTTTTATTAATGGTAACGCGAGGAATAGGTAACGCATTTCAGTTGTTCGTGGTAGATTTCAGATTATGATCACACATTAGTCTACAGGCTACAGGAGTAGGCCAATCCTCCAAAATTAACATTTAGTTCTTAAGCGAATATACAAAACACGTTTTATAATGCTTCTTACTATGCCAACTGACCCTTTCTTTTTTATTTTTGTTTCCATACTTTTAATTTAACACCGTGACACTGTATATTTACTTTAATGATGTGACTTAATGAATATTAATTGCAAGATTGCAAGTTCTGAGAGTATAAAAAAGTTGGAATATGAAAATAGGTACTATGTAATTTCCTCTACGTATTTCTTTCTTTCCTCACAGCCTTTCAGGTATTTCGGTTGTTGCTAGGGGCGCTATAGTATCCAGTGATCTTGTGCGGGACAAATGGCTAGTCAGGTAGATCTCGTCGCCGGGCCGAATTCAGGAGGAACAGGCCAGGCTGGAGGTCACCTGGCTAGCACCACCCTCAACTTCTACTCCACCTCCTACCGGACATCTTATGGTGACAATCTTAGAACATATATTTTCTATTATTATTTTATTACTATCAGGTTCTATTCTGTTCATGGTGAGAAACATTGCCTGGTCATGACAGTAATGCTTTATATAAACGTGATTATATTTTTTTGCATCCGATATGATCAGTGTATTTTGTGAATAAGATACTGTGGATATAAAAAGTCTACACACCCCTGTTAAAATGGGTTAAGGTTAGAATGAGACAAAGATAAATCATGTCAGAACTTTTCCACCTTTAATGTGAGCTATAATGTGAACAATTCAATAGAAAAACAAACTGAAATCTTTGAGGGGTAAAAATAAAACATAAAAAACTCACAAAAACCTGGTGTGCACACTCATAAACTAATACTTTGTTGAAGCACCTTTTGATTTTATTACAGCACCCAGTCTTTTTGGGTAGGAGTCTATTAGCATGGCACATCTTGACGTGGCAATATTTGCCCACTCTTCTTCGCAAAAGCGCTCCAAATCTGTCAGATTGCGAGGACATCTCCTGTGCACAGCCCTCTTCAGATGACCCCACAGATGTTCAATTGAATTCAGGTCTGGGCTCTGGCTGGGCCATTTCAAAATGTTAATCTTCTTCTGGTGAAGCCATTCTTTTGTGGATTTGGATGTGTGCTTTGGGTCGTTGTCATGCTGAAAGGTGAACTTCCTCTTCATCTTCAGCTTTCTAACGGACGCCTGAAGGTTTTGTGCCAAAATTGCCTGGTATTTGGAACTGTTCATAATTCCCTCCACCCTGACTAAGGCCCTGGTTCCAGCTGAAGAAAAACAGCCCCAAAGCATGATGCTGCCACCACCATGTTTCACTGTGAGTATGGTGTTCTTTGGGTGATGTGCAGTGTTGTTTTTGCACCAAACATACTTTTTGGAATTATGGCCAAAAAGTTCAACCTTGGTTTCATCAGACCCTAACCCATTTTCCCATGTGTTTTTGGGAGACTTGATGTTTGTTTTTGCAAACTTCAGCCAGGCTTGGATGTTTTTCTTTGTAAGAAAAGGCTTCCGTCTTGCCACCCTACCCCATAGCCCATTCATATGAAGAATATGGGAGATTGTTGTCAAATGTAGCACACAGCCAGTACTTGCGAGAAATTCCTGCAGTTCCTTTAATGTTGCTGTAGGCCTCTTGGAAGCCTCCCTGTCCAGTTTTCTTCTCGTCTTTTCATCAATTTTGGAGGGACGTCCAGTTCTTGGTAATGTCTCTGTTGTGCCATATTTTCTCCACTTGATGATGACTGTCTTCACTGTGTTCCATGGTATATCTAATGCTTTGGAAATTCTTTTGTACCCTTCTCCTGACTGATATGTTTCAACAATGAGATCCCTCTGATGCTTTGGAAGCTCTCTGCGGACCATGGCTTTTGCTCTGAGATGCAACTGAGAAAATTTCAGGAAAATCCTACTAGAACAGCTGAACTTTATTTGTGATTAATCAGAGTCACTTTAAATGATGGCAGGTGTGTCATGACTTCTATTTAACATGAGTTTGAATGTGATTGGTTAATTCTGAACACAGCCACATCCCCAATTATAAGAGGGTGTGCACACTTATGCAACCAGGTTATTATAAGGTTTTTATTTTTCCCCCTCGAAGATTTCAGTTTGTTTTTCAATTAAATTATTCACGTTATAGGTCACATTAAAGGTGGAAAAAGTTCTGACATGATTTATCTTTGTCTCATTTTACATCACAAAAACCAGGCATTTTAACTGGGGTGTGTTGACTTTTTATATCCACTGTATACCCATATTTGGCTCTAGGTGGCCTTAGAGTGTTTTGCCTTACGATTTACCTGTTTTTACCGTCATATTCCTAGCCAGGACTTACACAACAGTTTGATGGTTGTGATATCACCTTCAAAAAAATAAAGTGATAACATTTTATTTTCTAATGCCAGGACTGCTATGAAGATATGATGGTCTGATATCTTATAAAGCTTATTCCCCAATGCCAGAACTAATGATTTGATTGTTATATCATATACACCTTATTCTCTAATATCAGAACTAATACTGTATTATTACTTAATTGTAATATCATAAAATACTTATTCTGTAATTCTAGGAATATTAAAATGATTGGAAGGCGTGATTTCACAGATGTTGTAGTTTTATATCAATAATATAGTTCACTTTATAATATACATCTATAGTATAGTACCATTTATAGTACATTTCCATGTATAGTACCATTTATATAGTACAAATTACAGTATAGTTCCATTATAGCTCTATGTATAGTTGCATTTATAGTATAGTTCCATTTATCATATTGTTCCATCTATAGTATAGTTCCTTCTATAATTATATTAATAATTTAATTACAATCTTTATTTCCATTTATAGTCTAGTGCCATTTATACGATAGTTTCATTAACAGTATAGTTACATCTATATATTTCCATCTATAGTACAGTACAACTTCAGTATAGTTTCAGCTATCTAGGTGAAACAAAGGCAGTCTATTCTATATTTATTCTATTCAGATATTCCTTTTCTCTGCCTTCTCCTTAATACAGGCAAGGAGGTCTTCAGTCCTTGTTTAGGCCATCACTACAGAACAGGCTACTCCGCCAACCTAAGACCTGCAGTCTACTACAAAACCAGTCTGGATCATGTTGACAACCCACAGCTAGGGTAACACTGCATGTGTGTGCGCATGCGCGCACGTAGCCTTCACATTACAGGCCTACATAAGTCAAGGATGAAGCAGCTAGCAAGCTACTGCTCAGGGTCAAGGGTGAATGTGCCACATTGCTCTGCTTAAAGCCCTCTGCACCATTATGGTGTTTGGATTCAAAAATAGTATTTTCTCTGCATGTGGGAACTACAGTAGATAGTGGTGCCTTATAAGGCGCATCCTGGGAAATTTTCCTGTCCCATACCCACCAGAAATCTCACTAGCTCAGTAAATGGGGTCTGAGGCTGTATTCTGTTCCTCAGACACAACCTGATAATTGGACCTCACTCATGATATTTACAATAATCGTGAATCCCATCACGATCATTGAAGACGATAAGGTTTGTTTTGTTAGATCCTTCACCCTTTTAACTCTCTCGCAGCGAGTCTACAGTGTCTCTAAACAGAATTCTCCACAGTACACTGGCACGTCTGACCGCGTGGCTCCAGGGAAAACGAGGGCACTTCACCGAGAACAGGGTGCCTTTAGGCATACACAAAATATAAAGTGTTTGACAGGTGTTTCTTGCCAACCAGAAGGTCTGCTATGGTATGGTTGTGTTCTTCTTCTTCAGTCGTTCTCTGCTAGACAGTTTCCAGTCTCAGACCAAGCGTGACTTCCAGTCAGTAGCGAGGCCTGATGGGTCTGAGACCCTGTCCTGTCCCAGTGGACGGGTCCGGGAGGGTGGATACCTGCAGATCCGAACCACGCCTAAAGTAGTAAGGAGACAGGAATGGTGGTTTTAATTAATTTCACAGATTGTATCACCACCACCCCAAGCCACTTCCTCTCCTTCCACTCCCTCTGTCTCCCAGGATGCATCTCTCCAGACAGAGTATGAGGAGCTCTTTGTGCCCCATCGACCCAGACCATTAGGTAGGCTAAACAGAGGTGTGTGTTTCTGTCCGTTTGTGTGTGTGTGATCCTGGTGTTAGTATACATGTGATGGACATACATGTTCGGTTAGTATGTACAACTGGGGTTTGTGTTTTCATTGGGGTTAACTTCAGGTTTAGGCATTACGAATATTATGAATTATTATGAATAGGGTTTTGGTTAGGCATTACCGGGTATAATTAGGGTTTGGGTTAGGTATTACCGGTTATGAATAGGGTTTGGGTTAGGCATTACCGGGTATAATTAGGGTTTGGGTTAGGCATTACCGGTTATGAATAGGGTTTGGGTTAGGCATTACCGGTTATGAATAGGGTTTTGGTTAGGCATTACGGGGTATAATTAGGGTTTGGGTTAGGTATTACCGGTTATGAATAGGGTTTGGGTTAGGCATTACCGGGTATAATTAGGGTTTGGGTTAGGCATTACCAGGTATAATAAGGGTTTGGGTTAGGCATTACTGGTTATGAATAGGGTTTAGGTTAGGCATTACCAGGTATGATTAGGGTTTGGGTTAGGCATTACCGGTTATGATTAGGGTTAGGCATTAGGCTTGATTAAGTTTATGCATATAGGTTATTAATATTAGGATTAGGTTAATATTAGGGTACGGGTTAGGTTAATATTAGGGTACGGGTTAGGTTAATATTAGGGTATGGGTTAGGGTTAGGTTAATATTAGGGTATGGGTTAGGTTAATATTAAGGTATGGGTTAGGTTAATATTTGGGTATGTGTAAGGGTTAGGGTTAATATTAGGGTATGGTTTAGGGTTAGGTTAATATGAGGGTATGAGTTAGGGTTAGGTTAATATTAGGGTATGGGTTAGGGTTAGGTTAATATTAGGGTATGGGTTAGGTTAGTATTAAGGTATGGGTTAGGTTAATATTTGGGTATGTGTAAGGGTTAGGGTTAATATTAGGGTATGGTTTAGGGTTAGGTTAATATGAGGGTATGAGTTAGGGTTAGGTTAATATTAGGGTAGGGGTTAGGGTTAGGTTAATATTAGGGCTAGAGAATAGGAAACATGAATTTCTCGGTAAGAGTTAAGTTTCAGGTCCCCACAAGAACTGAAAAACAAATGTGTGTGTGTTTGTGTGTTATTCTAAGGTGCAGCATAAATGGTACAATAAGCCAGTGGCCAAAGCTGCAACGCAATGACGTCATTCAAACCAAATGTGTCCCGCTGCTGGGGAAAGAAGATATTTTGACAGCAGCATGACTAAATGACACATGATTGTCCTCTATTTTCTCAGAAACACAAGAACTAGAGACATGAATGGAAGCCTGGTTCCTGATAACTGGGACATGAATAATAGCCTGGTTCTAGATAACTGGGACATGCATAATAGCCTGGTTCTAGATAACTGGGACATGAATAATAGCCTGGTTCTAGATAACTGGGACATGAATGATAGCCTGGTTCTAGATAACTAGGACATAAATAATAGCCTGGTTCTAGATAACTGGGAC
Source organism: Esox masquinongy (assembly GCA_016801175.1). Taxonomy (NCBI): domain Eukaryota; kingdom Metazoa; phylum Chordata; class Actinopteri; order Esociformes; family Esocidae; genus Esox; species Esox masquinongy. Next base: position 11,650 of record JACXGI010006643.1, read on the forward strand.
ATGAATGATAGCCTGGTTCTAGATAACTAGGACATGAATGATAGCCTGGTTCAAGATAACTGGAAACATGAATGATAGCCTGGTTCTAGATAACTAGGACATGAATGATAGCCTGGTTCAAGATAACTGGAAACATGAATGATAGCCTGTTTCCAGTTAACTGGAAATATTATTATTGTGCTTTAGTTTGTCACATTAATACATTAGTATGGTCCTCTAGTTTGTCAGAAGCACCAGATACTGGGAGATAAAAGGAAGAGTGGCTTCACTGAGGGGACATCCCTGCAGCCAAATACCTTTCTGCCCAAGCCCCACCTGGTTAGTGTGTGTATGGGTGTGTGTGTGAGTGTGTGAAGTATATATAAAGAGTATAAATTATGAGCTTCCCAAAAAGCACCCTATTCCCTTAGTAATACACAATAGGGTTCCGTTTGTCAGATTTGTAAAATGGTGTTACTGAAAGAACTGTTATAGCAGATTAATTTATTGTTTTCATTGTGTCTTTGTTCATTTATCTGTAATTAACTCAGTGAGTATGTGTATATACTACAACCCTGTTTCCAAAAAAGTTGTGACACTGTTTAAAATGTAAAGAAAAACAGAATGCAATGATGTGCAAATCCTTTAAACCCTATATTAAATAGAAAGTAGTACCAAGACAACATGTCAAATGTTGAAACTGAGAAATATTATTGTTTCTTGGAAAATACATGCTCACTTTGAATTTGATGCCATCAACACGTTTCAAAAATGCTGGGACAGAGGCACCAAAAGACTGGAAATGTTGTGTAATGCTAAAAAATTAAACCTGGTGGAACATCACACAACTAATTAGGTTAATTGGCAACAGGTCAGTAATGATTGGATATTAAAAGATCATTCCAGAGAGGATGGGTCTGTCAGAAGTAAAGATGGGGAGGGGTTCACCACTCTGAAAGACTGCGCAGGCAAATAGTGCAACAATATTAGAATACCATTTCTAAACGTAAAATTGCAAAGAGTTTGGGGATCTCATCATTTACGGTACATAATATCATTAAAAGATTCAGAGAATCTGCAGTAATCTCTGCACATTAGGGACAAGGGCAAAAACCAATATTGGATGGCTGTGATCTTCGGGCTCTCAGAGGGCACGGCATAAAAAACAGACATGATTCTGTAGTGGACACTGCATGGGCTCAGGAACACTTTAGAAAACCATTGTCTGTGAACACAGTATGTCGCTGCATCCATAAATACAAGTTAAAACTCTACCATGCAAAGAAGATACCATACATAAACAACATCCAGAAATGCCCGCGCCTTCTCTGGGCCCAAGCTCATTTTAGATGGACTGAGGAGAAGTGGAAAACTATCCTGTGTTCTGACAAATCAAAATTTGAGATTTTTTTTCGGGAATCATGGACGCCACATCCTCCAGGCTAAAGAGGAGAGGGACCATCTGGCTTGTTAACAGTGTCCAGTGCAAAAGCCTGCATCCGTGATGGTATGGGGGTGCATTAGTGCACATGGCATGGGTGACTTGCATTTCTGTGAAGGCACCATTAATGTTGAACAATATATACAGGTTTTGGAGCAAGATATGGTGCCATCCAGATGACGTCTTTTTCAGGGAAGGCCTTGCTTATTTCAGCAGGACAATGCCAAACCACATTCTGCACATATCACAGAAGCATGGCTCTGTAGTAAAAGAGTCCAGGTGCCTAACTGGCCTGCTTGCAGTCCAGACCTGTCCCCTATTGAAAACATTTGGCGCATTATGAAATGACAAATGGAGCAAAGGAGTCTCCGAACTGTTGAGCAGCTGAAATCCTATATCAAGCAAGAATGGGAAAACATTTCACTTTCAAATCTACAGCAATTGGTCTCCTCAGTTCCCAAACGCTTACAGAGTGCTGTTAAAAGAAGAGGTATTGCAACACAGCGGTTAACATGCCCCTGTACCAACTTTTTGACACGTGTTGCTGGCAAATGGTCATGTATTTTTCCAAAAATAATAACATTTATACTGTACTATTTTCAATAAAATATAGGGATAAATGATTTGCACATCATTGCATTCTGTTTATATTTGCATGTTACGCGGCGTCCCAACTTTTTTGGAAACGGGGTTGTATATGAGTCATATATTTAATGTGCATATCTATTTATGTGTGTATTTGTGGTCATCAGGGTGACACTCGGATGACAGAGAACTCAGTGATGAGAGGTGACTTTCAGCCCAGATCCTCTCTTCAGGTCGGCAAAAACGTTCCATATCCATGTGAAACAGTCTAGTTACAAGATGTCTATCTCTAAGCTTTGCCATTGTGAGACCAGGGTTCAAATCCTGCCCTGGGTTCCCGCAGAGGGCAGTGCAACTGGCAAGCACAGTCTGGGTTTTAGTGTTTAAGAATTGAATATGGCTGTCTTGCCATGTCGGGCTATAGCAACACCTTGTGGCACTGTGAGCTCAATCAAGGTGAAAAGCCGGAGAAGCCGTTCCCTTCGGCGTACGTGGTTAGGTTCAAGCTTCCACTTTAGTCTGGTAGCAAGATAAAAACCAGCACCATCAGATGCTTCGGACAACACATATTTCAACATTGATTTTCCCAAGTCCTCTGGGAGTTGCTGCAATAAAGCAGGGCTTTAATCACAAATTAGGTATCAGAAATCGGGTAAAAGTACAAAAAAAAGATCTGTCTGCCTCCCACCTGTTACAAATCTCAAATCTCTGCTAGAAGAGTAAAAAAATAAACATTTCCGTTATCCAAGATTAATAAATGTATATTCTAAAGCATTCTATAACATGCTGTTGTTTTCTGTGCTGTCCAGGGCTCTGAAATGTTCCCCAGGTTGGTTAGTCGAGCTACTAGAGAAACCGGCTTCTCCAGGGACAGTCGGAACCCTCTGGCCAGCCCAGTATGTAATCTAAATGAGACCTCTTCCTCCCTCTTCATTGTATCTCTTTCTCCATCTGTCTCTTTTTATCTTTGTCTGTCTTTCTGTCCTACGCTTCAGGATAATTTTTTTCACCCGTTTATATTTGGACCTAAGGACAGTTTAAGTCGACGAGTTGTAGCCGTTTTGCTTAATTTTGTGTCAGGGCCAGCTAAATTGGCAATTTGGAAGACACTGAAGAATTGTATTGTGAGCCAGGCGTCTCTGGACATGTGGGCATGTTGGAGGGGATGCTGGCAGCTAGACTGAGGGTTGAGTGTGTCTACTACAAACTGGTCAGGAACCTTGAGCTGTTCATGGGTATTTGGGGTATTCAGGGATTGATGTGTTCAGTTTCTGTGGAGGATGATTTAGTGTTGCGCTTTTAAATTGTGCTTGTACTTGTAATTTGTTTTGAGTATTTGTTAGGTTCTTAGACCCAATAAAGAGGTTTTAAAACTCAAAAACTAGACTTTCTCTAAATGTGACAAGAGGCTGTATCTTAATGAGAAAGAGGCTGTATTTTCCGTGAGAAAGAGGCTGTTTCTTCCGAGACGAAGAGGCTGTATTTTCAGAGACAAAGGAATGAGGAATTAATGAGGAAGAAGCTGTGTCTTCAGAGAGAAAGAGACTGAATCTTTAGTGAGAAAGAGGATGTGTCTTCCGTGAGAAAGATGCTGTATCTTAATGAGAAAGAAGCTGTCTTAATGAGAAAGAGGCTGTATTTTCAGTGAGAAAGATTCTTTATCATAATAAGAAAGAGGCAATGTCTTAATGAGAAAGAGGCTGTATCCTGAGAGGGAAAGAGACTTTATGTTAATGAGAAAGAGGCTGTATCCTCAGAGAGAAAGAGGCTTTATGTTAATGAGAAAGAGTCTGTCTTCAGTGCGAAAGAGGCTGTATCTTCAGTGAGAGAGTATGTATCTTCAGTGTGAGAGAGTATGTATCTTCAGTGAGAAAGAGGCTGTATCTTCAGTGAGAAAGAGGCTGCATCTTCAGTGAGAATGGCTGTACATTCAGTGAGAAAGAGGCTGTATCTTCAGTGAGAAAGAGGCTGTATCTTCAGTGAGAATGAGGCTGTGCATTCAGTGAGAAAGAGGCTGTACCTTCAGTGAGAAAGAGGCTGTATCTTCAGTGAGAAAGAGGCTGTATCTTCAGTGAGAAAGAAGCTGTACATTCAGTGAGAAAGAGGCTATATCTTCAGTGAGAAAGAGGCTGTATCTTCAGTGAGAAGGAGACTCTGTTTGTCAGCAGTGGTTGTCAGGATGACTCACTCGCACAGCATCCGTTTTCACACATTCAACATTTACATTTCTTGCCATTTAGCATATTAGCAGACGCTCTCATCTAGAGCCACTTGCAAGAGCAATCGGGGTCAAGTGCCTTGCTCAAGGGCACAACAACAGATGTTTCCCCCTGTATGCTTTGGGATTTAAACCCACAAATGTTTTGTTACTGGCCAAGAACTATAACCAATACTAGGCCACATGACAGGACACAGAGCCCAAGCCCAAACACAAGCACTGATCAGTGTCCCAAATAGGCCGTGGTCAAAAGGAGTGCAATATATCATGAATAGAAGTGCACTATAGTATAATATGTACATCAATATATATTAATTGTAGTCCACTATACTGTGTCACATATATAGATTTAGTAGTCCACTATACAGTCTCAAATATATACATTTATTAGTTCACTGTACTGTATCAAATATATACATTTATTAGTCCACTATGCTGTATCAAATACGTTAGATTTGAAATAAAACCATGACTTAGAACTTTATGTGGAGAGTTCCAGCTCTGTAGTGGAGACATCCATAAACTGGTGATCCTCTGCCAGGCCTGTTCTGTGGCCATCTGTACTTCCTGTTTGTTTTAGGGCATTTCTCCCTACAGTCTTGTCTTCAGCAAGTGCTCAATTGGATTCAGGTTGGGTGATTGGCTCAGCTAGTTCCACGGGCAGCCAGATATGCCCAAAGCGTAACACCCCCTCTCTCATTTCACAGATAAGTTGGTATGCCAGTACCTTTTATTTCTCCACACATTCCACAGGGCCATCACTCTATTGCATGTTAATATTTGTCTCATCTGTCCACAATACCTTTCTCCGGAAGTCTGCAGGCTCTTTTTGTTGATTTAAGGACAGCAATTTTGAGGCTGGTGTTTTTGCATCAGGGAAGTCGTTTTAAAGTTAGAATTAATCATGCAGTTAGAAGTCACACAAATTTGACAACATTAAAGGGATACTTCAGGATTTTGATAATATGGTCCTTCATCTACTTCTTCCGAGTCAGGTGAACTCATGGACACCATTTATATATCTCTGCCGTTTGAAAGACATTGCTGAATACAGCTAGATCTATTGCTATGTAATATAATCGTAATGACTTTCAGTAATTGTACTGATGCTAGTTTATTTTGTTTCCTAGAACGCCCTTCAAACTTCCTTGATGCTGGATGCTAAACCTACAAATGTTAGTCACAAGTTCATTTTACTCAGGAAAAATAGATGAGTGACCTTAGTGCCAAAATTCCCAATTAACCCCAGCAATGTACATGACCAAGAGCACACTTTTTCTCCTAGTTTGGTCCTCTAACCATCCTGTACGATGTTACCTTCTGTGTATTATGTTTAGGCTCCTCTGTCATCTGGCTTTCCAGCTAAAAAGTTCTCACCGGCTGAAAGGAAACTGATCGGGATGAAGGTCAGTTGGCCGTGGTCACGTTTATTACACTGGAGGCTGTTGAGGGAAGAACGGCTCAAATAAATGGCTGCAGTGGATTATGTGGAATGGTATCAATCACATGGGAGTCGTTCTTTGATCAATCACTTGGGAGTCGTTCTTTGATCAATCACATGGGAGTCGTTCTCTTATGTACCTCCAGCCATGAGTCCATCCTCCCCAATCAAGATGCCATCTGTCATGTATTAAAACACCACAGTCAACAAATATATACTATATTGAAAAAATGTAAATACAGGTCATCAGGAGGGTTCAGCCAGGAAAGTCCCACGCAGTTGACTACATTAAAATATTGAAGTCCCAACCAGCTCACCTCATTAAAATAGTGAAGTCCTCCCAGCTGACTACATTAAAATAGTGAATTCCCACCCAGCTGACTACATTAAAATAGTGAAGTCCTCCCAGCTGACTACATTAAAATAATGAATTCCAACCCAGCTGACTACATTAAAATAGTGAAATCCCACCCAGCTCACCTCATTGAAATAGTGAAGTCCCACCCAGCTGGCTACATTAAAATAGTGAAGTCCCACCCAGCTGACTACATTAAAATAGTGAAGTCCCACCCAGCTCACCTCATTGAAATAGTGAAGTCCCACCCAGCTCACCTCGTTGAAATAGTGAAGTCCCACCCAGCCGACTACATAAAAATTGTGATGTCCCACCTAGCTGACTACATTAAAATAGTGACATCCCACCTAGCTGACTACATTAATATAGTGAAGTCCCACCCAGCTCACCTCATTAAAATAGTGAAGTCCCACCCAGCGGACTACATTAAAATAGTGAAGTCCCACCCAGCTCACCTCATTGAAATTGTGAAGACCCACCCAGCTGACTACATTAAAATAGTGAAGTCCCACCCAGCTGACTACATTAAAATAGTGACATCCCACCCACCTCACCTCATTGAAATTGTGAAGTCCCACCCAGCTGACTACATGAAAATAGTTAAGTCCCACCAGCTGACTACATTAAAATAGTGACGTCCCACCCAGCTGACTACATTAAAATAGTGACATCCCACCTAGCTGACTACATTAAAATAGTGATGTCCCACCTAGCTGATTACATTGAAATGGTAAACGTCCAACCCAGCTGACTGCATTAAAATGGTGGATGTCCCATCAAGTTGACTAAATTAAAATAGTGAGGTCCGACTCAGTTGACTACATTAAAATGGTGAAAGTTCTTTTTGGTTTGCCCAAGCTAAAATGGCCTTTTGGCCACTAGAGGCTTCTTTCTTTGCCCATGAGTCCACTGTGGTATGTGAAACATTCTGTCTGATAAGACTGCTTTACTTTGTTTTCAGGAGCCTTCGGGGTTCATCCTCAACACACCGAACCTGAAGATTGTCTCCTACACACCGTCTGACCCCTGGACCTTCCTGACTCACTACCGTGCCAAGTAAAGCTGTTTCCATTTCTTCTGCTGTTGTCATGGCAATACTGTAGATTGTTTAGTGCAAATATCTAGTAAACACACAAGGCTTAAAATAAGTTGCGCGTAAGCTGGTGTCGTACTGAGGCGGTTACAATATGTTCCAGGTTCTGTGACGTTTCAGCGCGGGACAAACTAAAGGCTGGCTGGACTTGCTCCGGGGGAATCCACAAGAACAGGAGCAACGGTTACACTGCACGAGACAATGACAGGTAGGCAGAGCTTGTGACGCATGCACAGCAATATTTCATCAAATATGACTCTTTGATTTCTTCTCCTGCTCTCTCCAACAGGTTCGACCTCCGACACTGATCCAGGTACAAAGTCAAACATCAGATCACTCGATAAACATCCCATAATATCTTGGCTAATGGAGAGGCTTTTATTGCATGTTTAGCAAGGAAAAGAACCTCGAACCTTGAGGTTAGGCTTTTTGTCTATAAACAAAAACTACTAAGTTCAATGTCCAATTGACAATCACATCCATACAAATAAAAAAAAGCTTTTTCCACAGCTTTTAGTGCTCTTTGTGAAGTTGTGGCTGTGAATAATCATTCTGCAGTTCTGAGACAAGAGGGAGGTGGGCCTCTGCTTTGAAATACACTGACTGCCAAATGGCACCCTATTCATTAGTGTAGACTTTCATGTGTTGTGTACACAGCCCCTTTTGGATCTGGGACACAGTGATACACAGTGATACTGATCCACAGGGTGTTACTTTTGCAGAGTGATACATGGTGATATTTATAGTGATACAGCAGTATATACAGAGTGATACATGGTGATATTGATACAGAGGTATATACAGAGTAATACATGGTGATATTGATACAGTGATACAGAGGTATATGAGGTACAGAATGACACAAGGTGATACTGCTATGGTGATACAGGGGTATATACAAAGTGATACATGGTGATACTGATGTAGTGATACAGAGGTATATACAGAGTGATATATTGTGATATTGAAACAGTGATACAGGGGTATATAAAGTGATACATGGTGATATCGATAAGGTGATATAGAGGTATATACAGAATGATACGTGGTGATAGTGATATACAGGTATATACAGAGTGATACATGGTAATATTAATACAGTGATACAGAGGTATATACAGAGTGATACATGGTAATATTAATACAGTGATACAGAGGTATATACAGAGTGATACATGGTAATATTAATACAATGATATAGAGGTATATACAGAGTGATTCATGGTAATATTAATACAGTGATACAGAGGTATATACAGAGTGATTCATGGTAATATTAATACATTGATACGGAGGTATATACAGAGTGATACATAGTGATATTGATACAGTGATACAGAGGTATATACAGAGTGATACATAGTGATATTGATACAATGATACAGAGGTTTTTATAGAGTGATACATGGTAATACTGAGGTAGTGATACAGAGGTATATACTGAGTGATACATGGTGATAATGATATAGTGATACAGAGGTATATACAGAGTGATACATGGTAATATTAATACAGTGACAGCGGTATATACAGAGTGATACATGCGGGATATTGATACAGTGATACAGAGGTACAGTTCTGCTCAAAAGTTTGCATACCCTTGGAATTGGTAATATATGTACCATTTTTAAAGAAAACATGAGTGAGCGGACAAAACGCATTTCTTTTATTTCTTATAGGATTCATATTTAACTGTAGGTTAGAACAGAACGGCACAATCATAAAACAAAACATGGCAAAAAAGAAAAAAATTAAATTACCCCTGTTCAAAAGTCTGAATACACTTAGTTCTTAATACAGTGTATTGCCCCCTTTAGCATCAATGACAGCATGCAGTCTTTTGTAATAGTTGTCTATGAGGCCTTGAATTCTTGCTGGTGGTATAGCTGCCCATTCGTCTTGGCAAAATGCATCCAAGTCATTCAAAGTCTTTGGTCGTCTTGCATGACCTGCATGTTTGAGATCTCCCCAGAGTGGCTCGATGATATTAAGGTCAGGAGAGTGTGATGGCCACTCCAGAACCTTCACTGTTTTCTGCTGTAACCACTGGAGGGTCAACTTGGCCTTGTGCTTAGCGTCATTGTCATCCAGAAAAATCCAAGAGCGTACCATGAGCAGCTTTCGTGTAGAAGAATGCAAATTGTCTGCCAGTATTTTCTGATAACATGCTGCATTCATCTTGCCATCAATTTTCACAAGGTTCCCCATGCCTTTAGAGCTCACACACCCCCAAAACATCAGTGAGCCACCACCATGCTTCACAGTGGGGATGGTATTCAGTTCACTATAGGCCTTGTTGACCCCTCTCCAAACATAGCGCTTATGTTTGTGACCATAAAGCTTTATTTTGGTCTCGTCACTCCAAATTACAGTGTGCCAGAAGTTGTGAGGTGTGTCAAGGTGTTGTCGGGCATATTGTAACCGGGCTTTTTTGTGGCATTGGCGCATTTAAGGCTTCTTTCTGGCAACTCGATCATGCAGCTCATTTTTGTTCAAGTATCGTCGTATTGTGCTCCTCGAAACAACCACAACGTCTTTTTCCAGAGCAGCCTGTAGTTCTCCTGAGGTTACCTGTGGGTATTTCTTTGTATCCCAAACAATTCTTCTGGCAGTTTTGGCTGAAATCTTTCTTGGTCTACCTGACCTTGGCTTGGTATCAAGAGATCCCTAAATTTGCCACTTCTTAATAAGTGATTGAACAGTACTGACTGGCATTTGCAAGGCTTTGGATATGTTTTTATATCCTTTTCCATCTTTATAAAGTTCCATTACCTTGTTACGCAGGTCTTTTGACAGTTCTTTTCTGCTCCCCATGTATCTCCCCCAGTATCTAGCCTGCTCAGTGCATCCACGTGAGAGCAAACAAACTCATTAACTATTTATACACAGACACTTATTGCAATTTAAAAAGCCATAGGTGTGGGAAATTAACCTTTAATTGCCATTTTCACCTGTGTGTGTGTGTGTGTGTGTGTGTGTGTGTCTGTGTGTGTGTGTGTGTGTGTCACCTTGTGTATCTGTAACAAGGCCAAACATTCAAGTGTATGTAAACTTTTAATCAGGGCCATTTGGATGATTTCTGTTATCATTATAATTTCAAAAGGAGCCAAACAACTATGTGATAATAAATGGCTTCATATTATCACTATCCTTAAATAAAAGACATTTTCTGCCAGGGTATGCAAACTTATGCTCACAACTGTATATACAGAGTGATACATGGTAATACTGATGTAGTGATACAGAGGTATTAATAGAGTGATACATCGTGATACTGATATAATGATACAGAGGTATATACAGAGTGATACATGGTAATATTAATAGTGATACAGAGGTATATACAGAGTGATACATGGTGATATTTATGCAGTGATACAGAGGTATATACAGAGTGATATATGGTAATAGTAATACAGTGATACAGAGGTATATACAGAGTGATACATGGTAATATTAATAGTGATACAGAGGTATATACAGAGTGATACATAGTGATACTGACAGAGAATGACTATCAGTGATAGTCATGCATAGTGATATAAAGCCGTTTCGATCCTTGACATACTAACAATAATCCTTCACCAATGAGCAGAATAATTATATTCAGAAAGAGGTGCACAAATGAAACCTTATTCAATATACAGAACCCGATAACTCCTGTTCAAAAGCAAGGCAATAAATAGGGACCAGCGTGCCAGTTGAAGCTCATTCATAGTGAGTGCCCTGTGCAGCTCAGAAAATGATGTAGTGCTGAGCTGGGATCAGTTGTTAGGTTTCAGACGATAATTCATTAATACAACCATTTGTACAAGGAGGATCTGACCCTGGATCAGTGCTCTCACTCTAAGCTTCTGTGTGAATCTGGGGTCGGATCTGGTGTTTGTCACATTGTTTAGCCACCCAGTCAGCAGCATCCCAGCTGGGTTCAAACAGTATTTCAAAGTCTTTTGCCGTGCCTGCCGATAGAACCAATCTAAGAATAGCCCACAATTAGACGCACCAGTGCCTTCCGGGCCTTTTACGGCTTTTAGTTTGAAAAGCTGTGTACCTTATTATCCTGTCTTTACTGTGATATTTCTATCGTTAATTCCTTCTGATACATTCTCTGCTAAGCTCCTTTGAAAAAGAGGTGGTCGGGGCTCTGGAAACTGAGTTCAAATCCTAGTCAAGGCATACTGACAATGGTGCAGTTTAGGGCAATTTAATTTGCCCCAGCTCTGTCCGGGGTTGGTGAGGTTGCCTTCTCTCCTCATGCTCCAGCATTCTCCTGGAAGCGCGTAGGTGCTGATGAGTACCTGCCATGTGATAAGGAGCAGAACGTATGGGTGAGTTTTGGAAGATGATCTTCAGGGCTCCCAGGCGTGGCTGTGAAGAAGGAAGTCCAGTCTATGTGCAAATTGGACTTGACTGGACTTCGTTGTGAAAACATAGATTGAATAAATCTAAATAAAATACAGTTTACTATTTGGCCATTTAGCAGACGCTCTTAACCAGAGCAACTTACAGTTAATTCATACATCTTAAGAAGCTAGGCGGAGCTCACCACCCAGTGGTAGTAAGTACACTTTACTCAATGAATTAGTTATCGGCAAAAGTCAGTGCTGGGGAGAAGGCAACAGAAATAATAAACATAACAGGCATTAGCTCACTAAGTCGTTAAAATACAGTGGTAAACCCTGCCCCTGTCACTCTCCGGGCACGGGACCAAGCAAACGCCCCAGGAGAGTTTTGGAAACATTTTGAATAGTGTTCAAACCCAGGTCTGGAGTGGAAGTATGCAGAACACAGAGCCTATATGAGGTCACGCTGCTTCGGCGTCACAGCGGAGTAGCTGCGTGTGTCATCCTATGCCCTCAAGTAGTCGCAGCGTCGCTCCCCACAGGCAAGAGCGCCAACCCACCCTCCCAAATTAGATACTGTATGAAGAGTTGTTTTTTCCCCTTCAACATCTAGTCGTTGGACCACACACAGGCTCAGGCTCACCGGGCTAAAACATAACAGGACTGGTTTCCCAGACCAACACAGACAATTCCAAAGCCTAGACTCTCGAAAAAGAGAAGACTTCCAAAAGGGTGCTCACTGGATGTTCATGTGGGAGAACCCTTTTGAAGGACCCTTTTGGGTTACATGTATAGCAATTCTGCATTCTGCCTATGAAAAATGCTGAACACTGAATTAAAAAAAAAGGTTGTACTCTGAATCAAAAAGCGTTCTTCAGTGGGTTTCAGCACAAGGAAGGCAGAAGAACCATTTCAGGTTCTAGATTACATTTTTCTAAGAGTGTAAAACTGGACTAAGAAATTCGGTGTAAAGGCAGTGTTGAAATCAGTTTGTTTTTTTAATCCAGGAAAAACAATCAGTCCTGGACAAGGCTTCATACTGACAATGTATTGTTACTCACCTGGTTGAGCAAAGGCCATTTGAATAAGACAAAGGTTTGGAAAATACAAAATGCACCACTTAATAAGACTTGCATCATTACATTTATATGTCATAGCGGATTGTTAGTCTCTGTGAATTATTTGTCTGAAGTGTAATGTATTAGCTTTTTAGGCCCAGGTTTAAAGTTCAGTACTGTGTAGAATGCGCTGCTGCAACCCATTTTCCCAGTACTTTTAGACATGCTTTCTGTTTCACATTGTGCATGGTAAAAAACACATAACAATAAAAAAAATTAAATAAACATGCCATCATTGAGGCAGCTGGTGCAGCAACAGAGCCTGATTAGAAACAGCAATAAAGTACAGGAATAAAGTACAGGACCACTGAAGGGTTTGTTTACCGTTCCAGCACTTTGTTCCACTACACCAGGACACTTCTGAGGTTCAGATGTAACTAGAATAAAGGTCTGGTAGTCAAATGACAGTGGATAGTCTTTCAGTAAGTCTAGGGTGGCTTGCAAAGCCAAGATTGTGGGTTCAAGTCCCACAGCGATCACCTACTCTTAAATAAACGTACTTACTCATTTTGCAGTAGGTTTCTTAAGAGAAAGTGTTGGCTACGTGGCTTATATTATTAGTGTTCTATATAAAAAAAATCTAAGGCGCAATCTTAAGGTCATATTTTGGTCTACACAGTGTTTTTGATCATATGAGCAGATATTTCCACTGTTTCCGGTTGTTTCTAATACACATCATTGTCCTGCCATGGCTGACCAATAGCCACATGATCCTGTCCATATATATTTCAACGGCTGGATAAATATTTTAAAGGAGCACACGAATGACCAGTGGCTTTAAGTATATTGTTCTTAACAATGGGGAGAAGGAAAGAAAGATGACGTACCGGCAAAAACATTATTCATAGTGACAAACAACTGTTTTTTTCAACATGGTGGGACCTTTTCGCAACTTTTATTAATGCGAAAAATTACGTTGGAAATGGCTTAATATGAAAACATTGTTAGATTTACCTTAATTTCTATGTAATTGAGCTACTCAATTAAAATTACTGTGGTCCTCTTTCTACGGCACTACGGTAAACGTATGCAATTTATTAGGCTACAGATTCAGTAAGAGACCAACTTCACAGGGCCGATCGGTACATGACCAAGTACAGGAAGAAGCCCTGCTTCGGGGTCCGCAAAAACGTCAGGAAACGCTATTAGTAGGAAAATGTGGATCATATTTTTGTCAAATGCAAATGTTTAGAATGCATGAAAATGATTGTTTGGGCGGTTGTAGTGTTAGTGTCTTCCTCTTATAGGGATAGTTCGACATATATTCATATTTGGGTGAAATAACGCTTACCCTGAGTTGTTCTTGTGGGCCATGGAGTCATTTTCACGACAAGCTAATATTCACCTCTGTCCCAACCTGGAATTAGCAGTATTAGCATCGTCCAGATTCATCAATTGAAACTGCTGAGCTACAAAGGCTACATTGCAAGCGGAAACTAACTCAAAAACACTACTAACTAAATTTTGTAATCTGTCACGCTAGCGTACGTTGTTTGACTGCATAGTGACAAAACAGCTGGCGGAACTTGGTGACTTCTAACCGGCACTATGCAAACTATTTTCTGTAGACACCACACACAGGCTCTGTAATTCGGCAATGATGTCACTACCTAGCGAATACAAACTGTTTTTTCCGGGTGGTCGAAACTTGAAAAAAACAAGTATTGATGCCATTGTGAACAAACTGACGGGTAAATACTGAGTATGAAGTATCATTTCAGTTGAAAAAGAGATTTATATAGCGATAATGAAAACATTATTTTTGAGGAATACAACACTGACACTGAGGTTCTTATAAACAAGCTAGTCTTAGCTGGAAGTGTTTTCGGGTAGGTTTCCGCTTGCAATGTAACCTTTGTAGCTCGGGACTTACAGTTTCAATTCATTAATTTGGACAATGCTAATAATGCTAATTCCAGACTGGGACAGAGGTGAATATTGGCTTGTTGTAAAAAATGACACCAATGGCCTTTAAGAAAAACTCAAGGTACGTTATTTTACCCAAATATTAATCAAGGTCAAATTATTCATTTAATTAAGCAGCATATTCAGTTGTTGTGTTTTTAGTCTAAGTTCTATGACTCACATGGGTCACAGTTTTGACAAGCAGATCCAAACTTTACCAAGTCTGTGTCATGAATGGAATGGTCTATACAGAATTAACTACTGAATTAATATTACTGCATTAACTGTACTGTCCTGATTCAACTGATTAATCTGAATTAATCTGTAATGTACAATACTGAATTCAGTTGTACTACTCTGTACACTAATATGCTTATACTTTACTGTACTGAATTAAACATCTCATTTCAGCATCTTTTAAACATTATTTACCGGGTTCACCGTTACAGTGGGGATGCTTGTCATCTTTTCAGTTAGAGGGTACACTGTTACAGTGGGGATGCTTGTCATCATTTTAGTTACAGTGTTCACTGTTACTGTGGGGAGGCTTGTCATCATTTCAGTTAGCGGGTTCACTGTTACTGTGGGGATGCTTGTCATCATTTCAGTTACCGGGTTCACTGTTACAGTGGGGATGCTTGTCATCATTTCAGTTAGCGGATTCACTGTTTCAGTGGGGATGCTTGTCATCATTTCAGTTAGCAGGTTCACTGTTACTGTGGGGATGCTTTTCATCTTTTCAGTTACCGGGTTCACTGTTACTGTGGGGATGCTTGTCATCATTTCAGTTAGCGGGTTCACTGTTACTGTGGGGATGCTTGTCATCTTTTCAGTTACCGGGTTCACTGTTACAGTGGGGATGCTTGTCATCATTTCAGTTAGCGGGTTCACTGTTTCAGTGGGGATGCTTGCCATCATTTCAGTTAGCGGGTTCACTGTTACAGTGGGGATGTTTTTCATCTTTTCAGTTACCGGGTTCACTGTTACAGTGGGGATGCTTTTAATTTTTCAGTTACCGGGTTCACTGTTACAGTGGGGATGCTTTTCATTTTTTCAGTTACCGGGTTCACTGTTACAGTGGGGATGCTTGTCAGATTGTGACATGGAACCCCAACATTAATGTGACAACCTTCCCCAACCACTCCCAATGTTAATTAAGATGACAGCTACTGCATGGCTTGACCTAGAAACTCAGAATCAGGCTTGGAATGCAGCTCCTCTGTTCTATTCAATAGAAGTGATTGTTTATGGATAGACCCATCATACAACTATGTATTAAAGACATAACCATAATATTCATATTTACATAATATTCATATTTACAGTACTTTCACTCATTAAATATTTTTTAAAAAAAATCTGTCTACAGATCCCGACCTAAAGGTGTCAGATCTCTCTGTCTCACTTTCACAGACTCCTTTGTCTGTCTCCCAAAATGTCTCCCTCCCTCTCAGTCTGTAGTTCCTCTTCCGTCTTATCCCTTCGTCTGTCTGTCCTCTCTCCCTTGTTTTTTTGATGACATTCCATTTCTTGTTTAAAACGTCTCTCCTCCAGATGCCTTTTATGGAGAAGTACCTAAGGCAAATTCCCCCTCTCCCTCTCTTCTCTCTCTTCTTCTCTCCCTGTCTCCTCTCCCACTCTCTTTCCCAGGCGGTTGTTCACACCTCTCTACACCTTTTCTCTCTTCTTTCACCATTCAATTCAAAGGGCCATTAATGGCTTGGGCATTGTGTTTACACTATCAAAGCAAGAGAGAAAAAAATGGCAAAAAAACAGGTAGCCTAATCCTGCCTTTTTCATCACCCCTTACACTCCCTTTCACTTTTTCTCATTTCTCCCCCCATCCTTCTGTCATTCTTTCTCTCCATCCCTCTCTCTCTCCCTCTCCACCCCTGTTTCTTGGCACAGGCATGCTCAGTTGAATACTGATAAAACTCTCCGCCACTGGCAAAGATTAGAGGGGTTGATGGATTGTATAATTACAAAGCACACAGAATTCCCGTCTGCAAACAAGACAAAAGGTTAAGAAAAAAACAAGCAAGTAATGGAGACATTCACAAAGACAATGATTAAAGAGTTGGTGATCTTTAATTAAATTTGATTGTCTTGTATATTCCAACCGATTAGACTTACAACACCTCCTAACTAGTGCACCGTAGAACGGAGAAAATATTTATGTTACCCTCCGCGCAGCCAAACATGTCAGATCTCTGAGCAACTGTTCTGTGATCAGGTCCACGCCGTCCATTTAATTTGGATCATTGGGATGTGAAAGGCCAAACTGATTCTGGATCAGCACACCCCAATTACATCCTATTCCCTTACAGCCCTATGACCCCTGTTGGTCAAAAGAGGTGCACTAGCTAGAGAATAGGACACCATTTGTGCCACAGGTCAGTCTGCCTGCATACGAATGATTGACTCCAACCTGAGAAACTCAATAATTATTTAATGAGGCAAGATTGTGTTTCCTTTGCACACATAATGGAACTCACAAAACACACGGTATCACATTGCAAGGTAATAGGTACTCCCCCACTACAAAATACACACACACACTGGCACGCCCACACACATGCACGCACATGCCCCCCCCAACCAAACAACTCACACACACACAGAGCGTTCTCTCTATGAGGCCTTTAAAGGCTAGCACTCCACTATGTCAGATGAGGACTTTTTGGGGACCAACAATAGGTTCCCATTTAAAATTGTATTTTCCATAATCCCTTAAATATAAACCCCCAAAACCCAAACCATAAATGAATTAACTCTTTACCTTTAACCCTTAACAATAGCCCTAATTCTAAACCGAATCCTAACACCTGAGACTAAAATAGCCCTTTTCCTTGTGAAGACAGCAAAAAATGTCTTCACTTCTCTGAATTGTGGTTGGTTTATTATACTTGTGAAGACAAGTGTAGTTGACATGCACAGAAACACTTGCATAGGGGCGGACTGGAAATCTGGCATTTCAGGCAAATAAGAGATGGGCTAGTCCTTTCTTTGCCCAGAGGGCATGTCTTGTGAACAAGCCACATAAACACGAATGGTACACATACGAACCTAGAAGATAAACCAAATGACGGCTTGTCTACCTTATTTATGTATTTTTGCGTCATCTGGCTTTCGATGTGGGTCTCATGGGAAAGAATTGACCGATGTCGGAGCCTCGAGAAAGAAAAACATGTATGAAATAGCAAAGCCAATTTTAGGTCCCAGTCCTCCCCTGTACTTAAGTGTCCGCATTTCCCAAACACTCCAAGGACACACACACACACACACACACACACATACACACACACAGCATCAGCCGAGTCCTGCTCTGAAGTGCCACTCTGTCGAGTTAGCAAAGACGCTGCTGCCATCATCCCCACAATGTGCAGTTCATAAATCTATCGTTACAGCTCAGTTAGAAAAAAAAACATCTAATAAATACCTTAGTTATTTAGAGGCTCAGCCCTGTAATATATCTCACTACGGGGAAGGTGACAGTCAAAGTCAGACAGCAAGAGGTTCAAACAGGGCTATACAATAATTCATTTCACTAAGTAAAACAACTTTCTAGTTGTGCATGTTCATGATAGCAGGATCTTTGTTATAAAAAGTTCTAGCTAAGCCAAGAAAAGCTGAAGAAAAATATTTTAATTCGCATGATAGATAATTCCTGGGTGTTTTGCCCATATATTTAGTCTGCTTCTATAGTCCAGTTCTCATGTTCCACCAAGCCCTGGGAGTGCAAATCTGGAAGTTGTCAGTGTCTAACGAGGGGAGGAGTCAGGGGCCAGGTCCAAAAGCATCAGATCTGTGATGCACTGTGGGTAAATTTTGACTGACTGACTTACACATAATAATACATTTTTTTTAGATCAGCCAGTCACCTGCAACATCGTCCACAATGTTGAGCAAGTCTGGAGACTAATAAGGGGAGGAGCCTTGAGAGGGGAGGAGTCAGTCAGTCGTCAATGCCGACGCCCTTGTCTTCCTGTCTCCTCCAGGGCCTCTCCCTCCTCATAGTCCATGTCCCTTCTTTCGTACTCCAACTCTTGGTCTTCATACTCCTCAAAGCCATCTCCCTCTTGTATTAGCTCCTCCTTGTCGTATTCTATCCCCTCCAGGTCATACTCCAGCCCCGCCCCATACTCATTCAGCGCCCTCTCCAGCTCCGCCTCCATCTCCTTCTTCCTCCTTTCCTCCTCGGTCAGGGGCACCTCCTCGTTGTGCTTGTGCCCGGCGTATGACGCGCTGTTCTCTCTGGCCGTCTTTAAAATGCCCTGGATCACAGGCCCCTCCCCAGCCAGCATCGCCTCCTCCCTCTCCTTCGCCTCCTGCTCCTTCTTGGCCTTCCTGTAGGCCCGGTCCTCCAACTCCTCCTGGGCCCCCTCCCCGACCAGCAGCACCTCCTCCCCCACACCAGGAGGCCCTTCCACCGGGTTGCCGTCATAGGAGAAGAGGCGGAGGGCGGGGAGCCGGCGCAGGTTAGGAAACACTGTGATCTTGTTCTTGTCCAGATCTAAGATCTCCAGATCCACCATGCGTAGTAAGACCCGGGGGAACTCGGTGAAACGGTTCCCATACAGCCACAGCCCTCGCAGGGCCTCCATGCGCCACAGGTCCGGGGGCAAGGACCGCAGCCGGTTGTCCCCCATCTGGAGTGACCGGAGGTGGGGTAAGTCGTAGAGCTGGCGGGGAAACCGGGTGAAGTAGTTGCTCTCCATCCAGAGGCAGCGGAGGTTCTGAAGGTTCCGTAGCTCCGGGGGGAACGACACCAGGCGGTTGGAACCCAGGTAGAGACGCGTCAGGTTGCGGAGCTCACAAATGGCCAGGGGGACGTCCTCGATCTTGTTGAAGTCCAGGGCCAGGATCCGGAGGCCCTTCAACTTGACGATGTTCTCTGGTATGGTCCGCAGGCTGTTACCACACACATACAGCTTCTCCAGGTGGTGTAGCCCACAGACCACGCCGGGAAGCCTGCGGAACTTCTTATAGCTCAGGTCCAAGACGGGGTCTCCGCTCACCAACAGCTCCTCCACGCCGAGGGGCAGCTCCTCGTCCTCCATCTCTTCCTCTTTCTTCTTCTTCCTCCTCCTTCTCTCCTCCTCCATCACCCTGGCTTTCTCCCCGTCCTCTTCTTTCTCCTCTTCCTGGCCCTCCTCCTTCCTGGAGGAGTTGCCCATACCGTGCCCGTTGCTGCGCCCGTGGCACGGCAGCCTACCGTTGGATACTGGTTGAGTCAGGGTGGAGTCAGGGGACGAGGCTGAAGCCTTGTCGTAGACCAGGGATGAAGCGGGGGCCGAAGCTCTGACTGTGATTGAGCCCGGGGCTTTATCTGGGCTCTTATCGAGGTCTGAGGCCGGTCCTGTGTTGGAGACTGGTCTCCTGTATGTCCGGGACCTGCTGCTCTGAGTCTGAACAGAGGCTGGTCTGGCTGAGGCTGTGGCAGTTTTGGAGGCTGGGACAGTTTTGGAGGCTTGGACAGTGTCTGGGGAGCGTCACACCAGTCTGAGGCTACCACTCTAACCGGGTGGGGTTTAGAGCCAGAAGAAGGACCCGCAGCAGGGGGCATTGTGGTCCCTAAGGGGCTACTGGTCAGTCTCTGCTAGCTCAGCAGCTAAAGAACACCACAAAATACTGGTAGCGATGGCTGGCTCCACATCAGATGAGATGTCAACTGTTTTTTTTTTCTAACTGCCATCGAGGCCTATGCATTACAATACAGTCCATGAATGTGTGATACATTATTAATAACAAACAAAGGCAGCTGAGTAGTAGTTAAAGTAGTAGTAGTAATAATAATTAAAGTCAATATGAAGGTGAACTTTGTCCCTCCGTGCTGCAGTAGACCTATGGAAGACTACAATGCAAATAACACTGTAAATGTCCTCCCAAAACAGATAAAATGGCTACACAAACTTTGAACCCATGTAGACTTGCCATTTGGATGCTGTCCGCTTCTTCCTGTAGACTAGCCTACTTCACCGCATGTAACTTCTCAGTTGATATGTGTCAATGTTCTCTGCCCTGTGAGGCAGACGATAACCGCAGGCTCTAGACATTTCATTTTCTGTTTCCATTTCTGCTTGAATTCTGCCCGATGGGAGAAGCAGATGTCATTTCACCTGTTCCTTGGATCTGAAGATGTGAGGACGCGGAAAGTCTCAGAAAAAGTGGATTCTCTTCTCGTGGAGAGTCTGATCCGCTTAACGGACGCGATGATTCGATGCTCACGCTGGATGTCCCTTTCCGCGCTGACAGGCTGGTCGGTCCGTAGAGGAAGAGAGCGAGTCGGAGCCAGGCGCAACGCGCAGGCGGCTACGCAGCTATGTGGTGCTGTGTTGTGTTGACCTGGCCAGCGGCAAAGTGAAAGAGCCAAGCGAAGTCCAGTTTGGTGCTCACTCACTCGCGCTTTGATGACGATAGTTGCGCACTTATCGCATTTCAGGCATCGTAAATGTTGTCATGTTATCTTGTTGCCCACAGTCACTAGAGCGTCGCCTGTATACAAGATGGAGAATTTTCTGTTTGGCTACTTCTATGAAAACTATCGGTTGCGCGCGGATGGACCCACTCTTCACTGTCTTGTCTGACGTTTACAAGTAGCGGATCCTGTTTCTCGCCTCTCGGCTGAAAGGAGATTTGCGTACAACGTTGCCTAGGACTGTCTCCCCACCCTAGCAACCGGAACAGGGGACATGAGATCGCATTGTCAAACATGTAAATCACATGGTTGGAGCGGGAGAGCGAAAGAGGGGGCAGAGAAGAGAGAAAGATGACAGTGAGAGGGAGAGATTAAGAGGGGGCAGAGCAAAGAGAGAGAGAGGGAGAGCAGATGAGGGAGGGATGAGAGTGAGGGAGAGAGGAAAGAGGGAGTAAAGGATAGTGATTGCCGACAGCAGAGTGATAAGAGACCAAATGAGTTTATCTTAGCACATGGCTGGCTATAACAATTATTACAAGATACAGTATGTAGTGCGATTTGCTCATACTTTACATAATAGCCTACATTTTATACTGACAAATTATAAATAGGTAGTTGCATTCAGGATGGCAAACTGGTTTTAGGAGAGTGTGAGCATGGACACACACTGGCAGCTGTATTTATTCAGGAGCATGAGACACACCGGCCACACACACGCACACGCACACGCACGGGGAGTGAGCGAGAGAGAGATGATGTAATATAATAGATGTCAATGCATCTCCACACAAAGGCCCGTGTAAACCTCTGAATCATTCTAGATGAGCAGGCAATCGTGTTTCAGCATTTAAATAATTCATACAGCCAACTAACATTGGTCATTAGTTGTTATGTCACAGGCGCTTATTATTTGAACACACACACACACACACACTATTATCATTACTGCAGCAGACACATTTTCAGCATTTGGAAGAGGTCATCGTTTCCGTTCCAAATGGCACCCTATTCCCTAAATAAAGTCCTATGTTTTACTAGAGTCCCAGTCAAAAGCAACGCACTATGTGGAATACTGTAGTGTGCCATTGGAGAGTGGCGTCTAATTTGGCCACGCATGACAGAGCATAGCACTGGACGCTGATTGGAAGTCTTGACTGTGTCCAGTAGGATAAGAGGATTTCACCATCAAACCACCCTCCTGCTAAGCCTTAAAGGGGAACAACTGCAATTTTCCGAAATGTGTCTAAGTACCTAAACCTCTCTGACTTATATGATGCGCTGTTTGTCCCAGTGTTTAGTTCGTTCACTCGGGGAGCACTACAGTGTGCTAGAGAAGACGTTACTGTGTGGAATAATGCACTATAATCTACAAAAAAATCGATATTTTATATGGTGAACCCAAACGATAGAGAGATATAGCATAAACTAGGCTACATACAGATGAATTTGGGTCGCAGGTTCACAATTTTACCTTTTCAGAGATCTCTGCCGGTTTTATGTTTTCAGAGATCTCTAGTTTAACCCCTAGACTATATAATATAAAATGAACACTTCAAAGACGATAGTTCGTTTATTTGACGTGTTAAATAGCGCAGTGTTATTTAAAGTGTCTCTTTATTGACGCGCGAAGGCCCAAGCGGTGTTCCATAACATTCAGTCTCTCAGTGAGTTAACCGTACGTTCATAACTCAAAGTGGCGCCTCAACAACGCCCCCTATCAGTCAGCTATGGTATATATACGGAGAGAAATGCATTTAGAAATACTATACAAATTGTCCACTAACAAGTTTTGATGATGCGCTGACAACGAAAGGTCTGAGGTGTTTTACGAACTGCTTTACGTAAGTGGGGTCTAGTCTGAGAAGTTCCCAAGGCTGTGCTCCCCTACAATGAACTCTAAAACTGTATAGGGACATGTTAAAAAAAACATACAATAATTTGGAGACAAAACATTTCTATCAGAGATGTTAACATGTATATAGATGTTTTATAACAATTGTTTAAATAGGACAGGTATTTTCTAACAGAGTGATATTTAAAAAGCAAACATATGTTTTGGAACAGATAGGCTAGATGTTAAAACGTGCACAGATGTTTTCTAACGGAGAAAAGTTAAAATGAGGACAGGGCTTTTCTTTGTTATATTCTACAATAAATGATTATACATTATTTTATATTCTATTATTACAGTACTTCTGCTGTGAGGCAGAAATTTGTTATAACAATGTAACAACAAGGTTATTTGGCAGCGTTAACAGGTTATTCACGGGTTGCATCTCCGCTCCCTTGCGTTGTTGCTACTGTTGTCAACATCATAAAAACGCTGCAGCCGTTTGGATGGTCAAAAGTTTAACCGGGCGAATGGCTTTAAACAGCGGCTAATTGCTGTTTCATTTAAGTTTCTCAGCCGGGGCTCAGAAATATGCTGACATTATTTAAGTGGGCTATTATTTAGCAGAAAACAATGTTGCATTCATCAAAATGTCATACATTTTCTTTCTGACAGATGGCAATGTTGCTATTAGCTAGGAAAAGTCAGTCCAGTTAACTCAAATATATAACGCATATTAAATCAATTCAGTGACATGAACATTATGACAAAGGGTTTAGCTACGAATTATTTACCTTCTTTATATATGGTATCATGTTTTCAAGCCTCAGGAATTCACTTCAAACCACGCCTTCATCTGCTTTTTTTGAGGCTGCATTGAGTAGAACGAACATTTGGGTATCTGCCTTCAACCAACATTAAAAACAGTATTGTAAGTAAATGTGCAACCCATGGATATGGCTGCAGTGATATGAAGATATGTTCTAAGATATGTTCTGACAATGCTGCAGTAGTGTGAAATGGAGGCAGAAATATTTTACAACAATGCTGTAACAATTTTATATGGGGGCAGACATCTTATAACATGGTTATATGTAGTTTACTTCCACCTCCTCACGGAGGCCTGGCCATCTGGCATTTTAGGAAAATGCCAGTTGGGCTGTTCCATTAATAGCCCAGTGGGGATGTCTAAGGTAGGGATTTTGTGCAAAATTAGAATTATCTGGGTGAAAAAATAATCAGAATCTTTCCTGTCTTCTCCCAAATCCTCCATAAATGCCCCACCGGTCTTCTCGGATGCAGAATAAATTAGACTCCTCCATTAAAGCCTCTGGCTGGGCAGGAGAGATTAGTATTTTCCTCTTTCACTTAGCAGAGACAGCCTTAGTCACACAGGCTCTGTTCCATATAGCTCACTTTACTCTATATAATGCACTACTTTGGACTCTATTCCCTTCATAGTGCACTACATTTTAGAGTAATGGCTATCTAGTGCACTACTTTGTACAGGAATGGCTGTGTAGTGCACTACTTTCTTTAGTAATGGATATGTAGTGCTCTACTTTGGCACTATATTCCTGTAGAGCACATCTTACATTATGGAGTACCCAGGGGTCATGCAGTATTCTATGGAGAGCCTAGGGGTCATGCAGTATTCTATGGAGAGCCCAGCGGTCATCCGGTATCCTATAGAGAGAACAGGGGTCATCCGGTATTCTATGGAGAGAACAGGGGTCATCCGGTATTCTATGGAGAGAACAGGGGTCATCCGGTATTCTATGGAGAGAACAGGGGTCATCCGGTATTCTATGGAGAGAACAGGGGTCATCCGGTATTCTATGGAGAGAACAGGGGTCATCCGGTATTCTATGGAGAGAACAGGGGTCATCCGGTATTCTATAGAGAGAACAGGGGTCATCCGGTATTCTATAGAGAGAACAGGGGTCGTCCGGTATTCTATGGAGAGAACAGGGGTCGTCCGGTATTCTACGGAGAGAACAGGGGTCATTCTGGCCCGGGGCTGGTCCAGGTGCCACCTTCACCCGCATGGCGCTTCATTTCCCAGCCTGCTGCGAGTCTCTCGGAGACCTAGCCCCCGAAAACCTCACTGTCACGCCTTCTGTGGAGTTCCAGTTGAATTCGGTGCCAGCCGAAACATTTTGGGTGATGCGTTACTTTCCTCTCCAATCACATTTGATGAACGGGCTCCCAGCAGGCCAGGGGTGGGGTAGCGTATTAAGGTGTCCAAGGCATGACTGATTTAATCCGGGTCTCCGCCCCTTTTTAGCTCATTTCTACCATAAAAGTCAGCAGGCTTCCTGATCTCTATGAGCACCAGGGAAGAGGATCAGGAAGGGAATCCTCCAACAAGCAATTCTAGAGAATCTAGAAATTCATACATGTTCTGCTGAGCTCCCCCTGTTAATTTGACTCTTTCCCTATTAATTCATACATTTTCTGCTGAGCTCTCCCTGTTCGCTCTCTATCCCCTATTCATTCGACTCTTTCCCTATTAATTTCTTTCTATCTCTTTCTGCCCTCCATTCATTTCTCTCTCTCTCCTTTACCTCTGTTTCCTTCCCACCTCACCATAATCAAGTCCTGTCATTGCTCCTCAATGAAACATGTTAAATGTGCATTTATAGTGCATGTTTAATAGCAGCAGTGAGAACAGCAGCAGTGAGACATCTTCACTACAGCATCGCTACTTAATCATTCTGGAACAAGATCAAGCCTCAGAACATATAATAAACATACTATATTCAATATATTGTTCTTTATTGTTAATTGTATTCTACAGTGTGAGAAGTAGCCAGAAATAGACTGGAAATGTTTCCCAAAGGCTCCCTATTCCCTAGTGTGCTTCTTTTGACCAGAGTCTGACTGTTTGGTGAATAGGTTTGATTTTGGCAGCAGTCTGACTGTTTGGTAAATAGGTTTGATTTTGGCAGCAGTCTGACTGGGGCAGGTGGGACGTACAGATTCCCACTGCTTTGATTTCAGACTAATAGAGGGGGACATGTAGCATAATGATGCAGTAGAAGGGTGACCTAGACGTAGAGGAGAGCTAGAGGTCTTAACTAGGGGAACATATTACGTCATACTGCAGAGCCTGGGTCCCCAACAAATAAAGAGCCAAACATCCCTCTTTTAGGGTTGCTACAGCGTTGTCCTCCTCAGGCATGGTCACTCAACTCCAATACTTACTGAACCAGAAGTGAGCCTGATGGAACAACCCCGTTTGGAATTTGTCCAGGAGGATACATTCCTTACAAAATAAAAAGCTGTCAGGAGTATAAGGACAGAGAGGCTCTTATCGTTGTCGTTCAGTCTAAGTTAATTCTCTACCTTAAATAATCAGTTTCAACTGTGGGTACAGCTATACAACACAGTCAACGTATAAACGCCTAACATACCGTCAAATGGAGTAATACCCTGTTAGAACATGGCACGTTTAAAACGCCTAACATACCGTCAAATGGAGTAACACCCTGTTAGAACATGGCACGTTTAAAACGCCTAACATACCGTCAAATGGAGTAATACCCTGTTAGAACATGGCACGTTTAAAACGCCTAACATACCGTCAAATGGAGTAATACCCTGTTAGAACATGGCACGTTTAAAACGCCTAACATACCGTCAAATGGAGTAATACCCTGTTAGAACATGGCACGTTTAAAACACCTAAAATAGTGTCAAATAGAGTAATACCCTGTTAGAACATGGCCATAGTTATGGAAATCAATTGAAGGTTCAACATTTTGCCTGACTGGCTGTCCAATGGTCTGACTGATTGCCTGCCTGATTGACTGTCTGATTATCTAACTGACTGATTAATGGACTGCCTACCAAGGTTTCTGACTGTTGCTGATGAATTATTGTCTGCCTGACTGCCTGTCTGACTTTAGTAGTTAATTGTTGTTTGTTTGACTGCAGTGTTGAATAGTTGTCTCTCTGACCGTATTCGTGAATAGTGAATTATTGTCTGCCTGACTGACTGCCTGTTTGACTGTAGTGATGAATAGTTGTCTGTATGACTGTAGTGGTGAATGGTTGTCTGTTTGACTGTAGTGATGAATGGTTGTCTGTTTGACTGTAGTGATGAATGGTTGTCTGTTTGACTGTAGTGATGAATAGTTGTCTGTATGACTGTAGTGGCGAATAGTTGTCTGTATGACTGTAGTGGTGAATAGTGGCATGACTATAGTGATGAATAGTTGTCTGTCTGACTGTAGAGGTGAATGGTTGTCTGTCTGATTGTAGTGGTGAATTGTGTATTGAACTGTGTCCAGTAAACAGAGCAAAGGAAGGTCAAGCTTCTACAACCTTGTTGCCATGTGAACAAGCTGCCGAGCTGGAGGACAGGGACACACGCCAGCACTCAGAAATATGTGTAGTTACACGTATATTCACACACACACACAGAAAAACATGCACAAGTGCTCCCACTTGCACAAATTAATGCACACACACTCACACACACTCACACACACACACACAGACACACACTGGCATACACACACATGCACACACGCATGTACACGCACAAAATCACACACGATTGCACACAAGAATGTGCGCACAAACAGACATACAGCCTGTGAAACGGAACAGAAGGGTAGTTGAGTGTAATGTTTTCTGATCAGAAGGGAAGAGAAAATGCTGATCTGTAGATTGAGACAGTTCAGCCCACTGGACTGAAATCACCCTCAGGAAAACACAGTGTCTGTCTGTCTGTGTGTGTGTGTTGTGTGTGTTTGCAGTCGTGTGTGTATTAAATGACGTGTTATGCATGAACACAGTAGCTTATCACACATACTAAGATTTACCACCCCCATGCTTTTGACTTACACACTGCGCTGTGTGGTTTGGTTTGACTTACACACTGCGCTGTGTGGTTTGGTTTGACTTACACACTGCGCTGTGTGGTTTGGTTTGACTTACACACCACTCTATTTGGTTTGATTTACACACTGCGCCAAATGGTTTGGTTTGACTTACGCACTGCACTGTTTGGTTTGACTTACATACTGCACTGTATGGTTTGACTTACATACTGCACTGTATGGTTTGACTTACATACTGCACTGTATGGTTTGACTTACATACTGCACCGTATGGTTTGACCTTGTAAGATATCGCAACAAGGCCTAACCTATTACCTATTATAAACTGTTATAACACATTGTTCAGATGATATTACCAATTAGATATTGTAATATCTTATAGCCAATTATAGCCTATAATAACCCAGTACAACCTATTAGAGCTTATATAACGGATTACAACCTATTACAACATATTACAGTATATAATAATATATTATAGCCTATCATAACCTATTACAACCTCTTATAACAATTTATAATGTGTTAAAACCAGTTATATAAGCTATTAGAAGATATTATCACGTATTATAATTGGCAACCTCTCACAGTCAGAGTTGGACTGTGCACAAGAGTACGAGAGGACTTGTTATTTCAGAGAATTGTAGGATTATATGAAGTCAGATTGAATCAATAAGACACAGCATTTCTCTGTTTCTCACATGGCAACTCAGCTGTGGGTCAGACGGGGATAAGGATGACTGTGTGTCTGGTCGCATTAACAGCAGTGTGAATGGGGTTCTGCAGCAGGATAACAGAGCTTTGGCGCCACCTGCTGGGGCATTTGGACAGTGGTTGAACTGAAAGAGCCCTTCTGAGGTTGAATCTATTGTGCGCACACTGCTAGAGCCTATGCTGTAAAAAATAACGACTGTATCTATCTACTGACTGCGTAACCTCGACCCAGGTCTATCTCCAGTGTCTGGTTTTATGACCCTCCTGTGTCTGGTTCAGTGTCTGGTTAATGACCCTCCTGCATAGGCACGAGACAGCGTCATTGACTGTTATTTGCACTTTTGCAATTGTCTACCAAAATGACATCTTGGTTTTCATTGGTGTACGTTGCACAGATGGCCTTGTTGATTGTGCATAAAATGTCCTCCCGGTCAGTTTCGTTGTGTTCCCTTGGCAAAATACCAGTTCATGTGTTGTGAGACCTGTCAGGTATCAGGGTTGTCGAAGCTGAGGAACGTGCCTCTCATGTTCTTTACACCTGAGGTAAAATGACCACCAGTTTGTGCTGCTGCAACATGGCCACTTACAAATTCAATGTCAGTTTAAAGTAATGGGGAGCCGTCTGGGCCTAGTATGCCTTGAAGGCCGGAGGATTTAAACAAACATAAATACAGTACAGGCCAAAAGTTTGGACACACCTTCTCATTCAATGCGTTTCCTTTATTTTCATGACTATTTACATTGTAGATTCTCACTGAAGGCATCAAAACTATGAATGAACACATATGGAATTATGTGCTTAACAAAAAAGTGTGAAATAACTGAAAACATGTCTTGTATTTTAGATTCCTTAAAGTAGCCACCCTTTGCTTTTTTGATAGCGCTGCAAACCCTTGGTGTTCTCTCAATGAGCTTCATGAGGTAGTCACCCGAAATGGTTTTCACTTCACAGGTGTGCCTTGTCAGGGTTAATTAGTGGAATTTTTTCCCTTATTAATGGGGTTGGGACCATCAGTTGTGTTGTGCAGAAGTCAGGTTGATACACAGCCTA
>JACXGI010006644.1:0-41069 GCA_016801175.1 Esox masquinongy
GAAGAGGACTAGCCACCCCTCAGAGCCTGGTTCCTCTCTAGGTTTCATCCTAATTTTCGACCCTATTAGGGAGTTTTTCCTAGCCACAGTGCATCAACCCTATTGTTGCTTGCTCTTTGGGGTTTCAGGCTGGGTGTTTTTTAAAAGTACTGTGACAACTGCTGATGTTGCTAATAATCATGAAAAATATTTTTGAGAAGAATATTTATCGTTGTACTGCTGATCTGTAATTATTTCTCTTCCATTTATGGAAGGTCCTGAAAAGGTGAAGGTAGGTAACTATGTAAATCCTCAACAAAGGTATTACCATTTGGACCAGTGTCATGTCTTCCTCTGGAATTTTACAAAAATTGAAAGTAGTGGCTTCTCCACCTCTTTAACGATCCTGCTGTCTGTGCGTGGCGGCAAAATACACCATGGTCCTCTTACCTAAATTAGGTAATGGCTATTGCAAAGAGCATTTTCTTTGCAACTCTGCCTAGAAGGCCAGCATCCCAGAGTTGCCTCTTCAGTGTTGACGTTGAGACTAATGTTTTGTGGGTAATATTTAATGATGCTGCTAGATGAGGACATGTGAGGCATCTGTTTCTCAAATACACTCTAATGTATTTGTTCTCTTGCTCAGTTGTGCACTGTGTCCTCTCACTCTTCTTTCTATTCTGGTTAGAGACAGTTAGCGCCATTCTATGAAGGGAGCAGTACATAGCGTTATACGAGGTGTTCAGTTTTTTGCAATTTCTCGCATGTAATAGCCTTAATTTCTCAGAACAAGAATACACTGACGAGTTTCAGAAGAAACTTCAATGTTTCTGGCCATTTTTAACCTGTAATTGAACCCAAAATTGCTTATACTATTCTAAAGAAGGCCAGTTTTATTGCTTCTTTAATCAGCACAACAGTTTTCAGCTGTGCTAACATAATTGAAAAAGGGTTTTCTAATGATGAATTAGCCTTTTAAAATGATAAACCTGGATTAACAAACACAACATGTACAACAGTCACAACAGCTACAACAGTAATTTACATTAACAATGTCATTAACAATGTCTATACTGTATTTCTGATTAATTTTATGTTATTTTAATGGACTAAAAATTTGCTTTTCTTTCGAAAACAAGGACATTTCTAAGTGACCCCAAACTTTTGAATGGTAGTGTAATTGCAAAAGGGTTTTCTAATGATCTCTGAACAAGGTCTCTGAACATCTGAACATGGTCTCTTCCTGTTTCACTTCATCACTTTCAGTTCATGTCAGTATCCTTGCATTGGGTATGTCCTTCCTCTGAAGCAGTATCTGGTTTAAATAAATCTTTTGTAAGTTTTCAACCATATGAAGCAGAAAAATGCTAATTATATTATGAATGTTTTTGAGGAAAGGTGTTATTTGAAACTTCCCAAACAGTTTTTGTCTGCACAATCCCGCTCAGAAGATTCAGTGTCTCCCCACTAATATTGTCTTTTATTTTTTGGTTGGGTCATTGGTTGCCAGTCCAAAGAAGATGGAATAAAGTTCTGGAGAAAACTCAAATAAATATAGTCATCGCTTTCGCGCAATTGAGGAATACACAGACTGATATGGACCTGAAAAGCTAGCTGTTGGCCATATTCATCCTCAGCGTTTTTTTGGTTATAGTTATACCACTGGCAGGATAGGCAATGAAAACAGGAATTCCAAACCAGACATTGTAAAACGTTAGCTAGAAAGCCAAACTAGCTAGTTGTTATCTAGTTAACTGCTAAGGCTATTGTTGTTGTTTCTGCTATTTTCCTTGTTGATGCTAGAGGGCTGAACTTACAAATGTCTGCTTTAATTGACTTGAAGAAAAAATATTTCACTTGCTGCTCTAATTAACCCCTGAAAGCCTGGAAGGGGGTTTAAAAGCCCCTTAATGTCATGCCATTTTATTTATATACGTATGACTTGGAACAGATTGCAGCAGAGGTTCCTTCTGGCAAAACTACCACATTGCAATGTTAATATCATTATCTTTCCCCTGTCATGATCTTTCCTCTGTCAATCTCCTTTTTACGCCCACAGACAGTGTAAAGTTACTGCAGACGTTGTTATATCCGGATGTTATATCCACAGCAAACTGAACACCCAGGCTACCACACAGATGTTGTGTTGAGTCGATTTTTTTGGCTGTGCCAGGGGGGTTTCTCCATAGCATATGGTAAACCCTGAGAGCTGAGCGCTAGCCAAGACCCTGAGGATTATACGTGAGTCGGCGCAGTGAGAGCGAGAGTTCAGAAAGGTCAACAAGTGGGTGTGGAATGTGCATGTTTCCCACGCGGTGAGCACCTCCACACACTCACAGCCTTTGAGAAAACAACATGTGCTGCTCGGCCCTCGGCCAGGACATGGGAAGGCCAGGGGCCACAGTGTCTGAAGAGCCACGGGGCTGCATCAAAACACATAATGGAAACTGAAGAACAGAATGAGAAACCAAGAAGTGGGTGAAGAATAGGGAGTGAGAAAATGTGCTTCGGGTGGAAAAATGTGCTTCTGGAATGAGGAAATCCGTCCATTTTTTCTCATGCGTAGACACACACTAACACAACTACAGCCCGGCTGTGATTCCTCTGTACCTCTCACGGCAGAGCTGCTCCGCTACAACAATGTCTGACCACATCAGCAGAGGAGGCCCTGATCGCTCCCACATCCCATCCTACCTCATAGCTACGCTGGGACACCCCAGACAGTCTGACTTGTTGCTTTAGGTTCACCAGCCCATTGAGCCTCACTTGGGCTTTGTCCCAAAATTATTTTATTTATGATGCACTACGACTACTCCTGCAAAGAGACTAGGGAATAGTGTGCCAAATGGGAATAGGGTCTCAGCCACAGAGCTCACACAATATCCCTGAAACACTAAGCTGAGATAAGAATGGGTATATGCAATCGGCTTTATCTTTGCTGGAGTCCGACAGAGTGCATAGTAAAAACAGTCAGTGCTCATTTAGGACAGTGTGAAAATGTTTGATTAAGTGTCCTCTCTGTTTAGTATGTCTAGCTTTAAAACATCAAGAACAACAATGACTTTTTGCAACAAGAGGAGAAATGTTTGGCATCGTCCGACAATTAGGTCTTCCCTCAGGTGGAATGCAACCTGTCCCCAAAGGGAAGGTATTCTTAGGGGCCACCTGCTCTTGAAGTCAATACTGTATAGAGTGTTGAAGAGTATGAGTGAGCGATGAAAGCGGCTCAGGGATGGAATACCAGCATAGACAAGAGTCGGCTCAGTGTGTCAGAGAGGAGTGTCATAATGATATCCTATTCCCTATACGTCTCTATTGGCATTGGTCAAATGTGTTGCACTATTTTAAGGGAATAGGGTGCCATTTGGTACACTGTCTGTCTCCCACAAAATGTCACATGCATGCATATAGCTTTAACCTGACCAGCAGACAGAGACATGCCTCATCTCTCTCCCGCTTTCCCACAGGGCCACCAGTTAGGGGTCATGACCTGTCCACCTTATCACTTTCTACCACGCAGCAGAAATGTGCAACACTAGCACGGGGGCCCAGGCGCAGCAGTACCCCTGTAGGGTATGTCCATAGTGGGCTGAGTGGATGTAAGGAGAGGGCATCCTGAGGTGGAGGGAGAGATTGGGTGGTTGCCAGAGTGGAGGTGGTGGTGGGGGATGGGGCTTTGACCAGCTGACAGTTCACTAGTGTAAAAATAGTTCTTTGGGTAGTTAGCAGCGGTGAATGAGCCTTGCATTAAATGACATAAGTGTTAGTTAAAGTGGTTTCAAGGCTTTACGGATGACAGTCTGCAGCCGTGGACTCTGATATCTCTGTCCAGACAGAGAGAGGGCACCAGGATGTCTAAACAGGCAGATTACAGGGGAGCTGCCAATAAGGTGATATAAGCCTGCACTATCAGCGGTTTATAATCGACATTGCTAAATACTGAAGCAAATGAAATATAGATTTTGCATGGAAATTTGAAAGATTTGAGAAGGAAGGTATAACAGAGAGAGAGAAGTGTGTATACTATAGTGCTGATGAAATCGAAGCATTGTTCAGAAGGAAGAGGTTATATAAGGATAAACAGATGAACGGAAGTGAGAGATGGAGAGAGTTGTTTGCTGGGTGAAGAGGAGGTTGTGAAGTCCGAACAGATTTGGATTTAACATGTCCAGTCTCACGCTCACATATCTGACAGGGTACAATATTGACACAGCCAACTGTATAAAAAGATGTTCCTTTTATTCTCCTTCTGAAGACTGAAAAATCTGCCTAGGGAGGACATAAGGGAAAAAAACACCTACAGCCTGAAATATGACTATATCCTCACTGACAGATGCACAATTTAAAAGCTATCAGATCTTTTAACAGCTCCATGACTTTCTCTCTGTCTAGCTCACTCTATGTCTCTGTCTCTCTCTTTCTCTCTCTTTTTCTCTGCTGACAAAATTTATCACCAGGCTGTCTCTCATTGCATTCTTTGTGGAGACATGAGTTTAACCCTGTCAAGGGTGTTAAAAGAACTGGAGTCAGACCTATTTATATGAATTGCAGTGCCACGTACCACACCTGTAAACCACTCTCAAGGGACAAACTCTCACTGCAAGGCTAATAATAATTGAGAACCTGAACTATTTACACAAAAATCCAAGAAAATCCAATATGACAATAAAGCAGGCAGGCCAATAACAGAGAAGGGCAGACCCATAAATGCTTGAGAATGTAATGAATATGTGGGCATTGTTAGAGCTTGACAACACTATTCTTTTGGGACTTGTGAACAGGGCCAGACACTGACTGGGGTTGGTTAACAGACAAAGAGCGAGACAGACAGACAGACAGAGAGACAGATAGATAGATAAACAGAAAAAGAAACATACAGATAGACAAAGAGACAGACAAAAAAGAGACAGACAGCCAGAGAGACAGACAGATGGACAGACAGACCAACAGAGAAAGACAAATAGACAAAGAGAGAGACAGACAGAGACATGTGGTTATGACTGCTGTAGCAAACAGTGGAGAGATTAATCATTATGTATTGGTTCTTTAACTGACTGCATCTTCACACACGAGCAGATTTTATCTAAGGGACTGTAAAGAACATTTCAAAGCTGCAGAACATCCAGCACACATTTCCCTTAAAATGTGCACTACTTTAAATTAGCCAGGGTATAAATGAAATACAGTTATGCCATTTGGGACACAGATCCTGAATCACAGAGCCACACAAGGTCATTACTGTCTGCACGTCTTTCACATGGCTCTACAGAAGTAACAAATGGGTTGGATCCACCAGACTGGACTGACCAGGTATTGTACAGTAGAAAAAGACTGGAGCTTCCTTTAACTTTGGGCAAATATTGCAAACACAGTAAGACATAAACGATACATAAACTGTAGCCATAGCGCTCAGGCCTGTCACCCAGCCGAAAATCCCAACCAGCAAACAATTACATGTTGCAGCACAGTAGCAAGGAAAAACATGCGAGAGAGACTGAACCCAGGGCAGATTGTTGGTGAAGGCCAGGGTCTAGGGGTGGCCAGAACACGTCTGGTACTCCCGGGTGGAGATTATAGAATTTTAAAGTGATCATCAACGTACTTAAACCTTGAAATGACCAGTGGGTTTAAAATTACTTACTCCTTAGGTGTGATTGTAAATGCCTGTTGGCTTTTCATAACCGAGCATGCAAAAACAACACTGTGGTTATAGAGGGTGCAAAAACTCAAATGTTAATGACAGTTGGCATTTTATACGAGGGGATACGAGGTGAAGATAAAAATAGCAGTGTGACCAGGTGGTACATATGCACAGTAGGGCTCCTCATGCAGAATCTGGATCAGCAACATGCCCAGGTAAACTTTGGACAGGGACAGTTAAGAATCGTCAGCTCAGAAACATCATCCTGAGCTCTGAGATACTGTAAGAGGCAAAGTCCTAGACACACGTCCTCCTTGAAGTGAGTGAGCGATTGTAATTGAGAGAGAGAGTGAGAAAAGACTTCGAGTTAGCATAACTCAGATCCTACTGACACCAGATCAGATCGAAGATATTAAAATCGGAAAGACTGACCCACATATTGAAGCTTAAATACTGGGGATTGGGACTGGAGGTCCGGGGATACTAAGGCCTCGTCCAAAAAGCCAGTGTTAACCAGGAAGGAAATAGCTCGGCCCACTTTTGTGTTGCATTGCTCCAGACATCAACAAATTGCAGGGAGTGTAGCAACATTGTAATCAGTCTACAATCTAACGTTGTATTAATGATTGTAGTCCTTCCCTCCATCCCTACCTGGCCTGTCGACTCCTGTACAATAGAAGAGACCAGCCAGTGGTGACAGACACAGAAGCATAGGGACATAAACGCAGGCCAATTCTTTCTGCTGCTTCTTTGATTCTAGAATGTCTCTCTGTGTTTTCAAGTATTTAATAATGAACTGCAATAATATAGTATAAACCAGAACCCAGCTCAGTAATATTCTGGTATGATCCAGATTGCAGACCAATCATTATTGTGGCATGGTCCAGTCTGCAAACCAATCATTATGTTGATATGGTCCAGACTCCAGACCAAACATTATTTTTGGTTCATTTTACTCAAGGGCAATCCTTATTCTGGTTTGGTCCTGTCTCCAGACCAATCATTTTGGTTTGGTCCAGTCTACAGACCCATCATTCTGGTTTGTTCCAGGTCAAGTCAACACCTTAAACTCGTTGTTGTGTTCCTCAAACCATTTCTGAACCATTTTTGTTTTGTGGCAGGGTGCATTATCTTGCTGAAAGCGACCAATGCAATCAGGGAACATCGTTTCCAAAAAAGGGTGTACATGGTCTGCAACAATGCTTAGGTAGGTGGGACATGTCATAGTAACATCCACATGAATGGCAGGACCCCAGTTCTGATGCTCACGTGCCCATTGTAGGCGCTTTCGGCAGTGGACAGGGGTCAACATGGGCACCCTGACTGGTCTGCCGCTACGCAGCCCCATACGCCACAAACTGCGATGCACTGTGTTCTGACACCTTTCTATCAGTACCAGCATTGACTTTTTCAGCAATTTGAGCTACAGTAGCTCACCTGTTGGATTGGAACACATGGGCCAGCCTTCACTCCCCACGTGCATCAGTGAGCCTTGGCCGCCCATGACCCTGTCACCGGTTCACCGCTTTCCCTTCCTTGGACCACTTTTGATAGGTACTGACCACTGCAGACCGGGAACACCCCACATGGGCTGCAGTTTTGGAGATGCTCTGACCCAATCGTCTAGCCATCACAATTTGGCACTTGTCAAAGTCGCTCAGATCCTTATGCTTGCCCATTTTTCCTGCTTCTAACACATCAAATTTGAGGACAGAATGTTCACATGCTGCCTAATACTTCCCACCCACTGACAGGTGCCATGTTAACGAGATTATCAGTGTTATTCACTTCACCTGTCAGTGGTCATAATGTTATGGCTGATCGGTGTATAGGCCCCGGTCAAAAGTAATAGACTATAAAAGGAATTGAAGGAAGACGGTGTAAAGCTTGTGGCAAGGCTATTGTTCTTCCTGTGCTAGTGGAATGGACTCTGGAAGGTGTGAAGGGTCAGAGGGGCAGAATTCTCCCAGTGGTGTTAATGTGTTGGCAGTAAGTGGAACCACTGTTTTAGAGACACTACATCTGTGTCTCTTAAATAGAGACAGAGAGAGAGATTGGGAGAGAGAAACAGAGACAGAGACACTTATACAAACAAAGAGAGATTTATATGTCAATCCTTGATTTTCAACAGTAAATGTGATACCATAGACGTCTAATAAAAATTATTATTTTAAACTACAACCCTGTTTCCAAAAAAGTTGGGACACTGCGTGAAATACAAATAAAAACATAACACAATGGTGTGCAAATCAGTTATTCCTATATTTAATTGAAAATCAAATGTTTGTTAAAATCAAATGTTAAAACTGAGAAATTGTATTGTTTTTGGAGAAATACATGCCCATTTTGAATTTGATACCAGTAATAGGTTTCAAAAAATTTGAGACAGGGGCATGTTTGCCACTGTGTTGCATAACCTCTTCTTTTAACAACACTCTGTAAGCGTTTGGGAACTGAGGAGGCCAATTACTGTAGTTTTGAAAGTGAAATGTTTTCCCATTCTTGCCTGATATAGGATTTCAGCTGCTCAACAGTTCAAGGTCTCCTTTGTCATATTTTTCATTTTATAATGCGCCAAATGTTTTCAATGGGTGACAGGTCTGGACTGCAGGCAGGCCAGTTTAGCACCCAGACTCTTTGACTACGGAGCCATGCTGTTGTAATATGTGCAGAATGTGGTTTGGCATTGTCTTGCTGAAATATGGAAGGCCATCCCTGAAAAAGACATAGTTTGGATGGCAGCATATGTTGCTCCAAAACCTTTATATATTGTTGAGCATTAATGGTGTCTTCACAGATGTGCAAGTCACCCATACCATGTGCACTAATGCACCCCCATACTATCACGGATGCTGGCTTTTGAACTGTGTGCTGATAACAAGCCGGATTGTCCCTCTCCTCTTTAGTCCGGAGGACACAGCATCCATGATTCCCAAAAATAATTTCACATTTTGATTCGTCAGACCACAGGACAGTTTTCCACTTCGCCTCAGTCCATCTTAAATGAGCACAGGCCCAGAGAAGGCAGCAGCAGTTCTGGATCTTGTTTATACATGGTTTCTTCTTTGCATGGTAGAGTTTAAACTTGCATTTGTGGATGCTGTGACATACTGTCCTCACAGGCAATGGTTTTCGGAAGTGTTCCTGAGCCCATGAAGTGATTTCCACCACATAATCGTGTCGGTTTTTAATGCAGTGCCGCCTGAGGGACCGAAGATCACGGCTATCCAATATTGGTTTTCGGCCTTGTCCCTTACGTACAGAGATTTTTCTGGATTATCTGAAACTTGTAATGATATTATGTACCGTAGATGATGAGATCCCCAAACTCTTTGCAATTATAAGTTGAGAAATGTTATTCTTAAGTTGTTGCACTTTTTGCCCACGCAGTCTTTCACAGAGTGGTGAACCCCTCCCAATCCTCACTTCTGA
Source organism: Esox masquinongy (assembly GCA_016801175.1). Lineage (NCBI taxonomy): Eukaryota > Metazoa > Chordata > Actinopteri > Esociformes > Esocidae > Esox > Esox masquinongy. Next base: position 9,053 of record JACXGI010006644.1, read on the forward strand.
CAGACCTATCCTCTCTCGAATGATCTTTTAATACTCAATCATGTTACTGACCTGTTGCCAATTGACCAAATTAATTATGTGATATTCCACCAAGTTTAGTTTTTAACATTACACAGCTATTCCATTCTTTTGTTGCTGGCATCAAGTGTTGCTGGCATCAAATTTAAAGTGGGCATATATTTTTCAAGAAAGAATAAAATGTCTGAGTTTTAACATTTGTTATGTTGTCTTTGTACTATTTTCTATTTAATACAGGGTTTAAATTATTTGCACATCATTGCATTCTGTATTTATTTACATTTTACACAGCGTCCCAACTTTTTTGGAAATGGGTTTGTATTTAAACCAACCTGGTCGGGTAAAGATATTGTTACAACATAGCCTGTGTAGAACAGTACCTTTGGAAAGTATTCAGACCCCTTCAATTACCACACATTTTGTTGGGTTATGGGTTCCATTTTTACTTAATAAAAAAACGTATCAATCTACACACAATACCCCATAATGACCAAGTGAAAATATATTTTTTGAAATGTGTGCCAATTCATCAAACCTTTAAAAAAAAGATCCCATGTATTCAGACCCTTTATTCAGTACTTAAAAAAAGTGCCTTTGACAGCATTAAGACGTTTTGGGTATGCCTCTACAGGGTGGATTGTTGTCCCACTAAAAGATAAATCTTCAACCCAGTCCAGTGTAGTCTTATATGCTCTGGATCAAGTTTTTTTCAAGAACCTCACCTTTCCTCGGTTCGGCCTTCCCTTAATCCTGACCAGTCTCCCAGTACCTTCTGGTGAGAAACATCCCCATAGCATGATGCTTCTACCACCATGCTTCACCATAGAGATCATATTAGAAAGTCATTCAGTCTACATACTCTAACATAAAGGTTGATGGTAGGGCTGAAGAGATGGTTGTCCTTTTGGATGGTTTTCCCATCTCTACAGGAATAATCCTGTTAGAGGGCAGCTGGGTTCTTGGTCACAGTTCCACATAGTTTGGCCAGATGAACAGGTTTAGGAAGAATCTTGATGGTTCCAAATTTCTTTGTCTGTCTCTCTGTATTTCATTTTCAATAAATTGACACAAATATCTATATATTTTTTTTGCAAAGTTATTGCTTTGTCATAATGGGGTATTGTGTGTAGGTAAATCGCAAAGAAAATATTTAATCAATTATATATTGATTAAATAAGTGTGTAACATAAAATTTGGAGAAATGGGTCTAAATCATTTCCGAAAAGCACTGAATAGTTTACAAAATAAACACACACACAATCTACAAAATATTAACCAGAATATCCAACAGTGTGTGTAATGCGCTGAATGGCTAGGGTGAACACAACAGAAAAATCCATGGGTCAATAAACCATTCGTAAAACCTAGTTAATAGTTCAGACTAAACAGATACATATTCAAAAGTCTACACAGAGAACCCATTTCAGAAAAATACCAAAATATGTTAATGTGTTAAAAAGACTGAAGCCAATTATTTGGCTTCTGTAATGACTCTGCTATATGGAGCTTCCCTTGGAATTGACAAAAGTTGCTTTTAGTTGGTTTCTGGTGTGCATGGTAGAACATCACATTGACATGATGCTGATGGCAACAACACGAAGCGTGTAGTGGCAGTCTTAAACTCTGGTATATCCAACTGCATACACACACACACACACACACACACACACACACACACACACACACACACACACACACACACACACACACAGCATCCCTACATTTACAGGGAGTATAGCAGCTTTCATTGATTTCAGAGGGAGAGTTTTCTCAGTTGCTGATGGCTCTAGTGTAGAGCCATAATGTAGTGAGACTATTTTTGTCATCTCAGCCCAGGGGAGTTAAACAGCCCTGAAAGTATTTTGTGCTTCAGGGGCCATTTGTAACACTGAGGTGTTACGTATACAGATAATCCTTTCACCATAGTTTCTTTTGGCAGTGTATCTGTAACAATTGCAATGGTTAGACTGTTGTTTTGCTATGTAATCCATTAGCTGGCTTTGCGAAACAGATGTTGACCTCTTATTACAGAACACAGCAGCGTGAGCCCATGCTTTCTTCTACTTATATGATGGCTTCCTTCAACTGCAGTTAAGATGTTAGTGTGACATAACGTGTGTGTTAATGCTGCTTAGAGTAAGGAAAACCAAGATCTGCATAGACTGCAGTGTTGGAAATGTGTGTATAAATTATTGCAAGTTACTCTGCATGGTGTAGATACAGTGATTATATAGATATGAAATGCAACTGTGGTCCAATAGCCAGCCAGCCAACCAGCCTGCCACTCAGCCAGTCAGCAAGCAAAGCAGCCAGCCTCCAAGCCAGTCAGCAACCCAACCAGTCAGCCACTCAGCCAATCAGCAAGCCAACCAGCCAGCCACTCAGTCAGTTGAGCCTACAGTTATAGTGTGTCAGTCTGATTAGCAGCTATGGACTGTTGGTATAAACTGCTGCTTATTAAGGGAATAGTAAAAGGCTTACCATGAAACATTAAGCTCTTTAGCAATAAGCTCCACTTGCTGCCTTTCACATAGACAGACAGACAATGACAGTCAGACAGTGATGAACAGTGACAGACCAGTGTTTCCCCTACTTTTATTCCCAACAGTTTTCCCGAACAGGGTTGTGGGCCAACACGCAGGCATTAACGGCACAAAAGGCTCGATGCGTGAAATGCTAAAACATCCTCCCTGTACACCAGTCTCTCTTGCTAGTCAACTTTGTTTTCTTAACATTATTTGACAATACTGTCTTAACATTATTCCCTAATAATAACCTAAGTATTCACTCTCAATTAACCATTCTCTAAAACATTTTCATGAATTGTCTCCCAGACTCCTAATAAAAGACAGTAGCTGCTAACTAATGAGGCAATATGAAGTCCATGTACAGTATAGTGTGTTGCATTGGGGTTTAAAGAGGGTAGAAAATATAGTTTTGCTGGATGTAGCACACAGAGACCCATGATTTCACATATTTGTAACTTTACAAAACAAACTCTCCTGAGTATTTCGTAGAATACATTCATTGTTGCACTGAATAGTTTTTCCGCAAAAAGTATCCCTTGTACATTACAGTGGAGTGATGGAAAATATAGTGTGGTATATAGTGTGGTTGGAATCTATAACATAATCCCTCTCCAAATCTAATGAGCACAAGTAAATTAACAACAATAACAACAAAATAGGATTTTTTTTTATACAGCCCTGTTTCCAAAAAAATTGTGACGCTGTGAAAAATGGAAATAAAAACAGAATGCAAAAATGTGCAAATTATTTAAACCCTATATTCAATAACAAATACTACAAATACAACATATCAAATGATAAAACTGAAAAATGTTACAGTTCCTTGAAAAATATATGTCCACTTTAAATTTGATGCCAGCAACACGTTTCAAAAAAAGCTGGGACAGGGGCAACAATAGACTGGAAAAGTTGTGTAATACAAATCTAGAACATGGTAGAACATCTAACAAATAATTAGGTTGGCGACAGGTCAGTAACATGATTGGGTATAAAAAGAGCATCCCAGAGAGGATGAGACTTTTAGAAGTAAAGATCGGGAGGGGTTCACCACTCTGAAAGACTGCGCGGGCAAGTATTGCAACAATCTAAGAATAACGTTTAACAATATTTGCAACATAAAATTGCAAAGAGTTTGAGGATCTCATCATCTACATAATATAATTAAAAGAATCAGAGAACCTGGAGAAATCTTGGTACGCAAGGTACAAGACCGAAAACCAATATTGGATTTGTTCTCTTCGGGCCCTCAGGCGGCACTGCCTTAAAAACAGACACGATTCTGTAGTGGAAATCACTGCATGGGTTTAGGAACACTTTCGAAAGCCACTGACTGTGAACACAGTATGTCACTGCATCTACAAATGCAAATGATAGAAACCATACATAAACAACAACCAGAAACGCTGATGCCTTCTCTGGGCCTGAGCTCATTTTAAATGGACTGAGGTGAAGTGGAAAACCGTCCTGTGGTCTGACAAATCAAAATTTGAGATTCTTTTTGGGAATCATAGATGCCGCGTCCTCCAGGCTAAAGAGGAGCGGGACCTTCCATCTGGTTATTGGCAGACAGAGCAAAAAACAGCATCTGTGATGGTATGGGGGTGCATTAGTGCACATGGCATGGGTGACTTGCATTTCTGTGAAGGCACCATTAATGCTGAACAATATATACAGGTTTTGGAGCAACATATGCTGTTCTGTGAAAGGAGTAGTGCACAGCATTATACAAGATCTTCAGTTTCTTGGCAATTTCTCACATGGAATAGCCTTCATTTCTTAGGAACAAGAATAGACGGACGAGTTTAAGAAGAAAGTTCTTTGTTTCTGGACATTTTGAGCCTGTAATCAAATTGCTGATCCTCCAGATACTCAACTAGTCTAAAAGGGACAGTTTATTGATTTTTTTAATCAACACAACCATTTTACAACTGTGCAAACAACTGCAAAAGGATTTTGTAATGATCAAGTAGCCTTTTAAATTGATTAACTTGGATTAGCAAACACAACGTGCCATTGGAACACAGGACTGATGGTTGCTGATAATGGGCCTCTATACGCCTGTATGGATATTCCATAAAAAATCAGTTGTTTCAGTGTATAATCGTCATTTACAACATTAAGAATGTCTACACTGTACTTCTGATCAATTTGATGTTATTTTAATGTACAAAAGATTTTCTCTTCTTTTGTAAATAAGTACATTTCTATGTGACCCCAAACTTTTGAACTGTAGTGTACATCCAGATCTATTTTTTCCATTTTATCAAAATCCAGCAGCAAGATTAGTGGCCTCATTTCCCAACTGAGTAGCTGATGTCATGGATCAAATTACAGTTCTACCTGTTTATAACCCATTTATAAGCATGTTTCAATTGTGTAACTCCCTGTGTACTGAGAGGATTATGGTGAAATTATTTCAGAATTAAAGTTCTTGGTTATCAGTGTAATACATTGTAATTCAGATCTTTCAGATTCTGAAGCATTATTTTGGGGTCTTTTTTAATTGTAGAAAGTCTAAGACACAAGTATGGAACAATCATAAGATGTTTTAATGCTAGTATCAGAAAACCCAAAATTATGCCAAATAAGGTATCACTAATACTCTACCTGAGTAAATACTCTACCTGAGTAAGTCTGAATCTTGGTCAGTAAACAGTGTATAATGTCAAGTAAACGCTACAATATGTGCATTTTTTACTGCAGTACACACTTTTGAACACTAAGGAATTAATTGTCCATGTGTTTGGCACAGATTTTCTTGCCATGGAAAAACAAAGCATGCATGGAATCTCCCTAGTCAGGTCATCAGTGAACTGGGGTTAGAGGGCAAAAGCATCCTCTTCTCTATATAGTGCAGTACTTCTGAGAGGAAATAAGGCACCTTTTGGGAGGCAGAATGGATTTCTGTAAGGCAGATGCCCGGAAATGCCTTTAGATCATCTGTCCTATCATCAGCAGCCGCTTTAGATAAATGTGACGACCAGCAACCGACAGAGGCACCTGTCTCTGCTGAGTTGTGCAGGTTGCTGTGACTTAAGGATTCGACCACTGTGGTGTAGGAAACTATTACAGGCCTGGGCAGTGTCCACAGGTAGGTTTGACTGAGTTGGAATTAACGGTCTGGATCTATGAACCCAATCACCTCAAGGCCGTTCAAACTCTCTGATGACGACACTCAAAATGATCATTCTGGCTGAAGGGCTGAACTTGCTTAGTGATGTACACTAAGTAAAGGTTTCAATGGACTAAAGAGTACAAATACTTAATGTCAGTTTTCCAATAACTAAATATTCCGCAATAATCAGTTGATTGAAAATGAAAGTTGTCCTGACTTATTAGAAGTGATGACTCTCAAAATTTAAAAGAAGTCAAATGAACGAATTGGTAACAATGTGGCTGAAGTGTAGCTGACCTTCTGTCTTCCCCCGTGCACAACAGGGCTTAATGATGTGATTCCATGTGTCTGAGTGACTGGGAGATGCAGTGTTTACTTTCTCAGCAGTGAATCCCAAATGCCACCCTATTCTCTATAACCCGTTAATTTTGGCTTGGATGAAAATAGTGGACTACAGTATACAAGGAATAGGCTGTCATTTGGGACCCAAGTGCCATCTTTCCATCATAGATAGCCTGTAGTAAATCACTCTCTTCCTGTTCCCTCGATCACTGTGTGGTTTGCACACTTCCTGCATGTGGCCTAAGACTTCCTGCCTACATAGCTCCCTTTGTTACAGCAGTTGTCTGAACAACACGCTTATCTCACTCAACACACAGCAAGGTATCTGCACATCCATGGGGCTATTGACTTCAGTTTCTAGCACACACATACAGTTATGGAGCCTTGACACTGTAGTGTTTCATCAAGATGGTGAGAGGTCAAGGGATTCAATTGAACCAAAACTACTAGGCCTCTTGACCCATATACGGAATGAAGCAAGTACAGAGATCTATTAAAGAGCATTGTTCTCTTGTAGTCTATTAACAGGAAAATTTTGAGGACTGAGTAAAGCCTTTTGCCAAGGCTGCTGGCATGGGCTCAGGTTGCATTTAATAAGAGCACATTGGTCATGCTGTTGTCTGGCAACGAGAGGAGCTTTCTCAAAACACCTACTGAAATCTGTGTCCCTACAGGCCCTGGTCAAATGTAGTATACTAGTTAGGGTACAGGACGTCAATTGGAACACATTACTATGCTAAGACTCTGTGAGGACTGCCCAGTGACCAGTGCCAACTGTCTTAGGGACACCCAGCACTGTCCTAATTTAAATGGACCAGGGTTAATGATACCTTTGCCATGAGGAATGAATATCTACTGTAATGTTTTTTCAAATTCATATATCATGCATTTTGCTAATTCTAATATAATATCACCTAACGTGAATGCAATGTCCCAAATATGCGTATACTATGTTACGTCTACCACTTTGACCAGGTTGACCATAATATTGATGGTAGTTGGGTTCTGTGTTAATTAGTCTCCGTATAGCCCAAGAGCAACAACCCTAGAAGGGCAAACTACAAATGTAACCCTCCAAACAGAATACTGAACTCTTTCTCACTGGACCATGTGTGGCTTGCCTCTCCTCACCTCCAGAGACACAAAAATAGTGCAATAGAAGGAATTTTGTATATAATCTACAGCTCCGGGCTCTCTTTAGGTGGACAGTGACATAATACCTCCCAGATGAAAAACATCTGCAGACAGAGGAGGGTTCCCCATTTCTACAGCCACTCCAAGACGGTTTGACAAACTCCGGTGTTGAGCATCCTGTCAGACAACCCTGGGCAACAGACCTGTTGGGCCAGTCAAGACGAAAGAAGCATTGTTCATTCTTAACTCTGACACAGCCCTCTCACAGAGCAAAGGAAAGAATAGGGAGGAAAGTCACGGGTGGTAAAGAAATGCTGATACTGTACGTACTGAGGCTGCTGTACAGTTGAATGTTTTAAATTAGCTCAGGAATGTTTATGTGCCACTACTTAGTGTTAGAACCCTGGTTAAAGTTATGGTCCTTCACAGCTAGCAAGTAACATTCCCACAACTTTAGAGAAAATTCCTGAGTGGCTTGGAATATTCCTGTAATCACTATAATAATGTCGGCACAGTCTTTTCAAATGACATATTGAACATGCTTGATTACAAAGTGCATAATAATGTACAGTAGTTTTGTGTAAAACAAATTGTCGCAACCAATTGTGCTAAGAAAGAGTACAATACACTCTTGTGCCATTATAAATTCTCAAGAAATGAATATTCGGATCTTAGAGAGAAAGCATAAACCAGGGGTAGGCAACTTCACTCCTGGATGCCAAAACACTTCTTACTTAAATTTCAGCCTTTTAATTCATTACACTCAGCTGGTGTCCCAGGTCTGAATTAGTCCCTGATTAGAAAAAAAGGATGAAAATCAGAAGGGTTTCAGCCTATCAAGACCAGAGTTTCCTATCACTGACATAAACTAAATTTGAACAGGCTGAATTCTGATCTGAGGGTGTGCCTCAATTTTCTAGTAAGCTAATACCTAGATCCATTGTCTTTCACAAGTTAAACTTATCTAAAATTTTTGTCCTTCAAAATTGAGGAAAATCCGGATAGGGATTTGTGATATTCTATGTCTTCCAACGGATAGGGATAAAATTAATGCGCAAGAGTGGCAGTGCCATGGACCGGAATTTATCCCCTATTCATTTAGTTTACGTTATCAATGGATCAGTGCGGCAAAGACCCAAGAACGAAAGCAATAGAATGTAGCTCAGTTTTTTTCAAAGTGCACTCAAGAAAAACTGGTATTGATTCTAGTGTTTCAGGAGTATAATGGAAACCGTTTGATTAACCGATACCGGACACAGATGTTGTGAAGCAGATGGATGATCAAAGAACGTTCTGATTTTGAATCCTTGGCATCCATGTTATGGGTACATTTGAGTTCAAATCCTTGGCATCCATGTTATGGGTACATTTGAGTTCAAATCCTTGGCATCCATGTTATGGGTACATTTGAGTTTGAATCCTTGGCATCCATGTTATGGGTACATTTGAGTTTGAATCCTTGGCATCCATGTTATGGGTACATTTGAGTTTGAATCCTTGGCATCCATGTTATGGGTACATTTTGAGTTCGAATCCTTGGCATCCATGTTATGGGTACATTTGAGTTTGAATCCTTGGCATCCATGTTATGGGTACATTTGAGTTTGAATCCTTGGCATCCATGTTATGGGTACATTTGGTAAGATGTGTAGTATTAGGTGCCCATGAAACAAGTTTTGATCGTTCCACATTTTTTTCATGTGTTTTCTTCCAAGCCAGCAAGAAAACAGGCTTTGTAATGAATATATGCATTTGGATTGATGAATGAACCCGGCACACAATGTGCTTATTTCTTTTTCTATCTTTCTCTATTTGATCGGTTATATAGGATTATATAGGAGTATACAAAAATTATATTATATAGGAGTATACAAAAATTAAATACTGTCTCATGAGATTTTGTGACTTCAAAGAAAATGTGTTCATCTACTGATATTCCCTGACTTTTTGATGGACGGACTTTTTCGCCTGCTTGAACTGAAGAGAAATATTTGTAATAATTTCTTGCACACTTTTTGATGGACAGACTTTTTCGCCTGCTTGAACTGAAGAGAAATATTTGTAATAATTTCTTGCACACTTGCACATTTCTTGCACATCAGCTGCATTTTGAAGACATTTACTGTTTTGCCAATGTTACATAGTTCTGTATCTTTAGAGTAGTTCTCAGAAAATTCACAATCTACAAGAAATGCTTGTACCTGATTCAAAAGTGAAATACCTTTTATGTTTTAAGAGCATGGCAAACATGGAATATTGATGAAACATTCTCTTAATCTGCTGAAAAATTGATATTGTTCTTACAATGTTCCCATGAAATGTGTCCAGAACATTCATATCCTATATCCTGAGATCATGGAATCATGTTTTGTGTATGTTTGGTGAGCTATGACCTGAGTAAAGATGGTGCCAGAGTCAAACACCGTACGAGTCCAAAAAATTGTAACACTGACTATATTCAACCCTGGAATTTTTTTACCAAATTATTATCCTAGAACTCAAATTTTCCATAACCCATAGTTACTTTGTGAGACTTTTGCTGTAGTCTGATCAGGTACGTGTTTAAACTGTATGTGGATTCTGTATGTGGTGGTTAATGGACTCTGTATGTGGTGGTTCTACATTGTGCTCACTCACGCGCACACACATGCACAAACACAGGACTAGCGATTACTATAAGATATTTTCCATGCTTTTGGATAATGAAGCAACACTCCCTGGGTTTGATGGAACCAGTGGTTTATTCATGAGGGAATGACAACCCTCACCAGTGCTTTTATGTGTTCCTGCATGCTTCTGTGCATCAGTTCAGAAAGGAACTTGCTCGGGTTCTGATCCCCCTTTTCAGAACATGCCCCCTTCAGTTATTAACAAACACTGCTAGCTGATGACATAAATAGTTTGCAAGAGGAAATTTTAAAGAACAAAATGATCCTGAGTCTACTTGTTTCATAATAATGTAGGGTGTAAAAGCTTGCTTAAGTTTAACTTTCTCTCCTGCCTGTGGCTGGTTATATTCCATAAGCTCAGCTTCACAGTTAGCCCAAGAGCATGTGAGAGATTAAAAATTTAACAGCACTATTTTATTTGGAACAAATCAGATGACAGATTTGAGGGTTTGTTAAGTAGAGAGAATGACAGGAGAACAATCTGGAGTAGGCTATCTTACAGTGATGCAGTCTTCTTTGATGAGGTGCGTTCCACCAATAGTTGATTATTGGGAGTCACCAATTATGATATTGAGAGCAAAAATTGAGGAGAGCAAGGGAATGATGTAATGAAACTCTTTAAATTGGTATTTTGTAAAAATATCCTGGATGCTTTTTCAGTGGTTTTTCAAAATGAAATGGCATAGGGTCTATAACGAACCCATTCTTAATGGTTTTTCAAATAACCTTTTGAAGAACCCTTTGCAGTTGACCATTGAAGGGGGTTCTTCATCAAAAAGGTTCTTTGAGTAACCATAAAAATTAGTTCACATTTTCAAAAAATATATGTTCACATTTTCCCCTTGAGGACCTTGTAGGGGTTCCCACACAGTTTCAATGAAGAACCCTGAATGGATCCTCTGGGAACATTCTCTTTTTAAGAAAGTACCTTAAAAAAAAGGAAATTACCGTCGGTTTAACTGTACTGTGAACAGGTAGTCACTTACACATGTCTGCTTTTAGTTAATCACTTCCATAGACCATTTTGTCCTTTACAGAAGCTATTATAGAGAAACCTGCAATTCTCACATAATGCTTAGCATGTATGAACCGGCTTCTGCACAACAGAGCCTGGATTACTGAGATACCATTGAATACATTACTGGTGGGGATTAGATTATGACTCAATGTGGAATTATCTGCCTGCCTTATCCCATCCTCACCGTGACAATGTTCAGTATTTCATCGATAGATTACAGGAGAAACAGAGCCCATTAGATATGATCCACTGGATTTTATTCCTCAACATGCCTGGGCCAGATGGAATCAGCACTTCCCTGTGACCATGGCTGCATGTCTATGTAGTGCACTAACATAGGGCTCTTGTCAAAAGCAGTGTACTACATAGAGAATACTGTGCCATCACTCCACCATGACATGAATCTAATTCACCATCTGACAGATGTCGTAAAGCTGTCAGGGTAATCAATACCAGAGTCCAGACAGACAGGTTCTGTGGGTGGGTGGGTCCAGGTCCAGCAACACGTAAATGGCTTGTGGTAGATGAAGACATGAGGTATTTCCTGTGTGAAGGGAACATTTTGAAGACAGATGGCCATTCTCCCTGACCAAAGCTTTGTTCCTCATGTTGTCTAAACAGCAGTGTTGCCGCAGCAGGGGCCTTGGGGGCAGGAGAGCTGCACAGGATGGAGACGTCCTGCTGGGGTGAAAGGTCAGGGCCCTGCCTGGTGGGAGCTGGGAGGAGAGGGACGTTGTTGACGGAGAACTCTGTCCATCTGCAAGCTGATATCAATCCGCTAATAGGCTGAAGAACTTTATAGGGAGCTCACGTTACAGATGAGGGACGCAACCGAAAGGGCACTCTATTCCCTATATAGTGCACTACTTTTGGAGAAGAGGGCCACTGGGGACACAGAGGCTCCTTCAGTACAAACATGATCGTATATTTACTGTGCAAGCTTTGTGGGTGGTGAGAGGCCCTGTTTTTACAACGCTTCCCGTTTGTTTCCTGTGGGGCTTAGAGAGAAAGAAAGAATATCTGTAATAATTTACCATAAGAAAACCCTCCTGAGGGGTCTGTTGCTGGTTGTTGGTGTTACAAGTGGTTAAAATTAGAGACATTAAGGGTGTCATTGACACTATGATGTTAGAGGTTGTCTAGGTTGTGTTGTCGTGTTAGAGTCCTCTGGTTTGTTGGTAGACTAGTGAAGGTACTGTGAATATCTGTACCAGTGTATGTGTGAGGAAGCAGTAGGAGAGGATTGATGGAGTTACTGTGTCACCTCTAATCTTAAACTATTCCGGTTGTCACCAGCAGGCTCATAAACACAGGTCACAACCTCCCCATCTCAACTCCTTCCTCCTCATCTGTCTGCAGAAGGCCTTGTTCCCCAGATGTATGCCCACTCAAGGCCATTACGCAGTTATTGCTCAATATATCACTTCCTCGTGACACATTACTTATAGAGTTGATCAGCAAGCAGTAACTGAGAACATTGGTGGACTTCTTCTGAGGTTTCCTATCACTATTCGGTTCTTCCTCAACTAGCCATTCTTGAGCCTTAACTGTTTATTTTTTCCATTGAACCTTCAATGTAAAACACTTTGTTTCTTAGTAATTAAATTTTTGTCTCACTCCCCCTCTCCCCCTCTCCCTCTCTCTCTCTCTCTCTCTCTATTACATACTTCAGAAATTTGTTTCATCATCCCAAAAGTGCTTTAATATGTGGCACCACTGTCTGAGAGATTGGTGTACCATGACTACATTGAGAACATGAAGAGCAAGCAGGAAGTGAACATGAGAGAGAGATAGGGAAGAGAGAGAAACACACAGAAGCTGGCAGTAACAAAGAAAGGTCAAGGTATTGCATTTCGTCCCAGAGTAATAGAAGCTCTGCAATAAATATGATCCTGCTTAGTTGATCCAGCCTTTATATATCAATAAAAATGCAAATTAACTGATCCTTGGGTTTGGCTTCCAGTTGACAAAACTCTAGCTATAAGGAGAAGGACTCAGGGACTTTAATATAGCACATTAAATCTTCCCTTCACCTTTTTCTAATTCTCTCTCTACTTCTCTATTGAAAACAAATGTCAGGTCTGCTGTCTATTGATTTCTAAAATAGCACAGTTTCAACAATACTGCTTTTCAAGTTGGCTTAGCAAATCTAAATGTCTGGCTTCCAGTAATTGAGGAATAAAATTAAACAATAGCTAAGTTTCCATCTAATTATTCTAAAATCTGCATAAAGAAAATATAATTTTGTTTTCACTAGACTAAGGTAACCATAAAAACAAGGTGCTGCTAGCATTATAACTACAGCCCGACATATATATTGGTTGACCGAAATTTTCGGCCAATATTAGCAGTTTACGATATATTTGTATCAGCGATATTTTAACCGATATGAGACCGATATATTTGTATGCAATTCATTATTTGTTCTGAAGAGGGTGCTCTTTCACTGGATATAAGTTTGCGCACTACAAAAGGACATCACCCACAACCTTAAAACATTGGGACGGAAGAAGACAAACTGCTTTTAAGGTGGGTTTAAATAGAAGATTTCCAGTGTCTCACAATATGCACACAAATGTTTACATCAGGTGATGACCTCATGCTCTGGCATAATTTTTTCTTTAGAGAACAACGGGGCGTTGCAACGGACCCCCTTTGTATTAACGTTGAGATGTACAGTATGTGTTTTCAAAAAGGCAACAGTTGCGTTTCCTTCTTCCCATGACAGCTAGCTATCTAACTTTAACTCTGTGGGACTGGGGAACTCTGCTGTGTGTTTCACAGCGTTCATTGAGGGGCCACGTTTAACTTTGACTGAAGTACTGTCGTTTCTTCACAGAGCTAATGTTAGTTAGCTAGCTAGCTGTCATGGGGAGTTTAGCTTGGACGAAAACATCATTGTAACACCAGCAGACCAGTTTATTTTGTCATTTACCTTCTAAATTATGACTATTAGACTTATTTGGCAACGTTCCTGCTGTTGATAAAAACGTAGCTACATAACAATACATTGTAGAGGTGTCATCTCATTTTTGTTGAGTTGGCTGACACAAGGCAGCTCAGAGCAAATTCAGCATCACAGGTATATCCATGTTTAGTTGTTGCTACAAATGCAGTATTGACCAGTTGTTGGACAACAATTGCCTCTTTCTGTTGAACATTGGGAAATACAGCTCTGGAAAAAAATTAAGAGACCACTGCAAAATTATCAGTTTCTCTGGTTTTACTATTCATAGGTATGTGTTTGAGTAAAATTAACAGTTTTGTTTTATTCTATAAACTACTGACAACATTACTCCCAAATTCCAAATAAAAATATTGTTATTTAGAGTATTTATTTGTAGAAAATAACAACTGGTCAAAATAATCACAAAAAGATGCATTGTTTTCAGACCTCAAATAATGCAAAGAAAACAAATTCATATTCATTTTTCAACAACAAAATACTAATGTTTTAACTTAGGAAGAGTTCAGAAATCAATATTTGATGGAACAACCCTGATTTTTAATTACTGCTTTCATGCATCTTGGCATACTCTCCACCAATCTGTCAGATTGCTGTTGGGTAACTTTATGCCACTCCTGGCACAGAAATTGAAGTAGCTCGGCTTTGTTTGATGGCTTGTGACCATCCATCTTCCTCTTGATCAAATTCCAGAGGTTTTCAATGGGGTCTCCGTCTAACCATTAGACGATCAGGTGTTGGGCAAAGCTGAAAATTTGACTCGTCAGAGAAGATGACCTTACTCCATTCCTCTACGGTCCAATCCTTATGGTCTTTTGCAAACTTCAGCCTGGCTCTTCTTTGCTTCTCATTGATGAAGGGCATTTTTATAGCTTTGCACGACATCAGCCCTGCCCCTAGGAGCCTTTTTCAAACCGTCCTTGCGGTGCACTTCACCCCAGCTGCTGTTTGCCATTCTTTTTGTAGGTCACTTGATGTAATTCTACGGTTGTTGAGTGACATTTGAATTAGTTGACGATCATCTCGTTCAGTGGACAGTCATGTTCGCCCTCTGCCAGTCTGTAGATTTGTTGACCCCAATGTCTGTTGCTTGACCTTGTTCTTATGAACTGCCGTCTTTGAAATTTTCAGGATGGAAGCAACCTGATGCTCATTGTATCCCTCTGCCAGTAAAGCCAGAATTGAACCCTTCTTTTCCTCACTCAAAGCTTTTCTTTTCAACTCTTTTGTCATGCGAATTGTTATTTTTTATTCAAATTACCTTTGAGGTACTACTTGCACTGTTTTTGCCATCCAGCTGGTCCTATTGCAAGAGGATAGTGATGACCACAGCAGTGGTTTTTATACTTTTCCTCGTTAAATTAGATTTGGTTCAGGTAACCACCTAATCAGTACCTCATTAAGTAAAATGAGGTGTGCCTGTGTTGGAATTTAACAGACACTGGAATGGAATGGCTGCCATACATGTAGAGATGCTGATTTAAGAAAAATTAGGAGTGGTCTCTTAATTTTTTCCAGAGCTGTATATTGTATCTATGATGATCCCAGCTGAACGGGATCACTCCGGTTCATGTTTTCTGTGTCTCCTTGGGTTTGTCATGTCCTTGTTTGGTCTTTCCTGTTCACGTTTGAGTTAATCAGTTCATTCCGTCCACCTGTGTTTAGCCCTCACCTGTTGCTGTTCTCTTTGTTAGTCTGTGTATTTAGTTCAGCCCTTGTCTCCAGTCTTTGTGGATCATTGTTTAATGTTATGTTCCTGTCTGTTGGTTTTTGTCCATTGTGGTTCTTCCTTTCAGTTGTGTACTTTTCCAGCACAAGGTGTTCATTTTGTTTGTGTTATATTAAACCTCCTTAGTTTATCCTGCATTTGCTTCTGCCTCCCTCCTTGAAGCGTGACAGTATCCATGTGAAGAATTATTAATTAGCTCTATAATTTGCCAACTTTAAAAAAATCTTATAATTATCTGCAAAAAGTTAAGTATGAATAGTGAAGAAAGCACACCATTCAATACGTATGTTTTCAATAAGGTTTACGTGTGGTGATGGATTACGTGTAGGATTATGTGTAGTGAAAAGATACATTAATTTGGCTCAGTGATTTGCCCATTACTAACGTAAAAAAAGAATGTAGCAATACTTCTAATACTTCTCTCAGATTGCTTGTTTGAGCGTTCATATCATGATCTGATATAGAGTTGTGCTCAAAAGTTTGCATACCCTTGGAGAATTGATAATATATGTAGCATTTGTAAAGAAAACATGAGTGAGCAGGCAAAACAAATGTCTTTTATTTCTTATGAGATTCACATTCAACTGTAGGTCATAACAGAATGGCACAATCATAAAACAAAACATGGCAACAAAGACCCCTGTTCCCCCTTTTCAAAAGTCTGCATACCCTTAGTTCGTAATACTGTGTATTGCCCCCTTTAGCATCAATGGCAGTGTGCAGTCTTTTGTGATAGTTGTCTACGAGGCCCCGAATTCTTGCAGGTAGTATAGCTGCCCATTCGTCTTGGCAAAATGCCTCCAGGTCATGCAAAGTCTTTGGTCGTCTTGCATGAACCGCACGTTTGAGATCTCAGAGTGGCTCCATGATATTAAGGTTAGGAGACTGTGATGGCCACTCCTCAACCTTCACCTTTTTCTGCTGTAACCACTGGAGGGTCAACTTTGCCTTGTGCTTAGGATCATTGTCATGCTGGAAAGTCCAAGAGCGTCCCATGCGCAGCTTTCGTGCAAGAAAAATGCAAATTGTCTGCCAGTATTTTCTGATAACATGCTGCATTCATCTTGCCATCAATTTTCACAAGATTCCCCATGTCTTTGGCGTTCACACAACCCCAAAACATCAGTGAGCCACCACCATGCTTCACAGTAGGGATGGTATTCTGTTCACTTTAGGCCTTGTTGACCCCTCTCCAAACATAGAGCTTATGGTTGTGACCATAAAACTCTATTTTGGTCTCGTCATTCCAAATTACAGTGTGCCAGAAGCTGTGAGGCATATCAAGGTGTTGTTGGGCATAATGTAACCAGGCTTTTTTGTGGCTTTGGTGCTGTAAAGGCTTTGTTCTGGCAACTCAACCATACAGCTAATTTTTTGTTCAAGTATTGTCGTATTGTGCTCCTTGAAACAACCACACCATCTTTTTCCAGAGCAGCCTGTATTTCTCCTGAGGTTACCTGTGGGTTTTTCTTTGTATCCTGAACAATTCTTCTGGCAGTTTTGGCTGAAATCTTTCTTGGTCTACCTGACCTTGGCTTGGTATCAAGAGATCCCTGAATTTTCCACTTCTTAAAAAGTGATTGAACAGTACTGACTGGCATTTGCAAGGATTTGGATATCTTTTTATATCCTTTTCCATCTTTATACAATTCCATTACCTTGTTACGCAGGTCTTTTGACAGTTGTTTTCTGCTCCACATGACTCAGTATCTAGCCTGCTTAGTGCATCCACATGAGAGCTAACAAACTCATTGACTATTTATACACAGACACTAATTGCAATTTAAAAAGCCACAGGTGTGGTAAATTCACCTTTAATTGCCATTTTCACCTGTGTGTGTCACCTTGTGTGTCTGTAACAAGGCCAAATATTCAAGGGTATGGAAACTTTTGAACAGGGCCATTTGGGTGATTTCTGTTATCATTATGATTTAAAAAGGAGCCAAACAACTATGTGATAATAAATGGCTTCATATGATCACTATCCTTAAATAAAAGACAGTTTTTTGCAAGATCAGTCATATTTTCAAAATCAATGCCAAAATGTCACAATTTTTGCCAAGGTATGCAAACTTATGAGCACAATTGTAATTCTAGAATACTTTTTGAGCTGTCAGGTGCCAAGGCTGAGAAGCTGTGCTCCTATACTACAGCCTGCCACTACTCCAGTGGCAGTACTAACGACTGTAAAGCTAAACAGAGATTTGAGACCAGTAAAAGTACATGCAGACTGTTCATTTATTGTTGCTTTACTGGTGTTAATTATTTTCTTTTTACTTATGTTATTTTTATAATTCAGTACATTCCATTGTATGAAAGTTGTTACAGAGTTACAAATATTGGACAAAGTGAAAATTGTAATTTAATATTTAATTTATTTATTTCAATTTAATAAATTATTTGTTTTAATTTAAGATATCTACTTTCTAAGTATATTTGTTGGCTGGTTTTAAGCACAATCCATGCAGGAAAAATTATATCAGCTATAATAATAGGAAATCGACAGATCGGTATCGATAAATAGTTCCACTCAAAAATTGGAATCGGTACAAAAATCCCATATCAGTCAGGCTCTAATTATATCTAGATATATTTTTACATTTAAATTTCAGACACTGAGCAGAGATGCTGTTATCCAGATTACTGTAAATGGGTTCACTTTGAGATGCTGTAGTTAGGTAGGACAACAACACAACCTAGTAAAAGTAGACTGCACGCAAAGAAGTACTCATAAAGTACTGTTAAAAACAGTCAGTCTGGGCCCTCTGGTTCTTATGTTTTCATTACATAACACAGTGAGGAAAGGTGAAAGAGAGATGTGCAAGAATAGGAATGGGACGGATTCAAACCCATGGCTGGACCAGTATGTGCTCCAGTAGCAGCGTCTAAGATTACTAGATCGCCTCAGGCCCCGAAATAGGAATAATAATAGGAATGTGAAAAAACACAACACATCGTCCGCGCATGTGCAACTCACAGAGCAGGTTGACATGGAAGAACTCAGGAAGGATGAACAGCAGGTGGGCTGCACCGTCCTGGGACGTTGCAAGGGTTTGACGGCACAAGGAGGGAGACCTACCAACAGTGCATCACAATAGTTCAGACATGACATGAGAAGTACCTCTATTACTACCTGTGGCACTTCCTGGGTCAGAAAAGGTCTTACTCAACAAATGTTGCGAAGCCTGAACCCGCGGGAGGAAGTCACCACCATGGGGTCGAGGGAGAACTGCAGGTGTTTGTCCAGGGTCATGACAAGTTTCTTTGCACACTGGGAGGGAAACACAGTGGAGCACACCCTGAGATCCAAGGAACGATTAACAGTCGATGAACAGCACAGTAGCAGCTGGTACAGAAACATCCAGCAAACAACACATGAGTTGGATTGGAAAAAATAAATGAACTTTCACAAAACAAACCTCAAGATTTATCTTAATAATTAACCCAAAACATGGAAAACAAATGCAAGTGTCTACTGTATGTCTCACATGGAAAGTTAAATTCTTACTTGCTCATTGTTGCAGAAGAAAGTGTGTGAAAGGAGGGAGAGCAATTACCTCACCCACAGCTCTTTATCAGACTAAAGGTAACAGTCATTTCTGAGTCATTCATTACTAAGTCCCAGATGTTCTTTGCCAGTTTCATTGGCTTTGTCTTCCTCTACCCATACAGCCCTTCACTGTGACATAGGAGAGGACGTTGTTAGGAGAAGGGATGGCCTGAAAAGACAGCCGTATAAACACGACGTGTGTACAAAGACAGCCAGCCAAAGACAGCCAGCCTACTCATCCACATCCCTCCTAGGCACTGGCATAATTATGAACATTCAGGCTGAGGCGTCCATCAAAACAGAGATCACTCCCAATTATCTACTTTGAGCAGTCTGTGCATAAGCTACCCTACGATTATATTTTCAGGGCTGGTTTCGCGGAAAATATTAAGCCTAGTCCTGGGCTGAAAAAATCAAGCTCAATGGAAATCTTATGTGTTTGGTTTCGAAAAAAAAAAAAAAAAAGTCCAGGACGAGGCTTAATCTGAAGGCTGGAGGCAGAGAGGCAGGGATCTGTGTAGGTGGTCCGGGAAAACGTCACAGGCAGCTCACCACTGCAACGGGCAGAATAGGAGATGTCTGCAGTCTGCCTCTCAGGTGAGATCCGATCACCACACTTTCTTCCTCTATCGTGCCAGTGTTTGCAGGCAGGCAGATAGGAGCAGGCAGACACAGACAGGGTGCCAATATAATTGCACACTTGTTAGAGCCTCTGTTCTAAGCTTCATCCATTTCCCTTCTGTTAATGAACCTCATCAGGCTTCAAGGTGTCATTTATGTTACTGGAGTAAAACAACTAACAGCACCAATAAGAGCACTCCTTTCTTATCCAGGTTGTGTTGACCTGCATGCTGTCAGCATGACGTTTGACACCCTAGCATTATTACACTTTTTTTTTTGGCTTGAATCACTTTAGCCTGTCTCCCAGTCACACGCCCCTCCGCCCTTCTACCACCCCACTGTCTATTAGACCAGAGGAACGGGTACTATCCTTGTTTGAGCTGACTGTTGTTGAATTCCTGTCTCAACCCAGTTTCACCATGTTACGTTTTGCTAAAGTTGAAGGACAACCTGTTTCTACTGGTACTGTCTGTGTTCCAAATTCAACAAATGTTCCATCATATTTTATACTACCTTAGGCCCTGGTCAAGTGTAAATAGGGTGCCATTTGAAATGCACACAGAGTGCAAAGTGCTCAGGGTGACAAGCGGAGAAAAGTCCCTGATTTGCCCTGTTATATCTCGCCTGATTTAATGTTTAACTAATCACCTGTTGATGAAGAGTGAGTCCATGCAGGTGGAATGTGTTAATCAAGGTGAGAGTGTACCACAAAGGACATGCAGGAAACAGTAACATAAATAGATAAAAAGGGAGAATCTTGGGAACAATCCAAACCGGATACAACAAGATACACCTTCGCACTTATCCCCCCACAAAGAAAAAGCTGAAATCAATAAGTAATGTACACAAGTAACATGTTATAGTACTTAACTCCCCTTCCTTTACTGACTGACTGTGGTGATGGCTACTTTATTCAGGAAGAGGGGGAGGACATTTTGATTACAGTTGAGTCCCAAATGGCACCCTACACCGTAGTGCATCACTTTTGACTAGAACGTTATGGCCCTGATCAAAAGTAGTGTACTATAATAGGATTTCACTTGGGATGTAAGCAAGAAGAAGGAGCGGTGCCTACTGACATAGTAAGACGAACATTGTTGTTATGGGAAAAGAATCCAATGGGATTTGACTGTTATGACAAAACGAACAAAAGAAATATTGCAAGGTGTTTTAAGCTCTTCCTTTGGGCCCCAGCTATGGTTTTGGTTTGGTCTTGATGTTTATTTAGCCAATTTAACTGACTCAGACTTGATCAAGGGACTTCCTGTGACATGGAATGCTAGATCGGTCAAACAAGAACTTGTCTCCTTTTTTTCCCAAAATGGCATAAACTAGCATTTTTTTTCACTCTTCTGACAGCAAATACTTATTCTGAATTCTGATTTCTCATTGCTTGAGCAAGAGGCTTGATGGATTGAGTAACTGGTTGGTGAGTATTCTAACACCGTGGTTCCTGCATAGACGCGGGATCGATTTTGGAAACCTTTTCCCAATATTACATTCTGTGTGGAATCACAAATAGACAAGGCCATTATATTTAAACAAATGCTTTTTTCACAATAAGACATATAACAGCAAGGACCTCATGAAGTAACCTGGGAAAGTACATGATACTGGAGATTATTGAGATTAAACCCAGGCTATTGTTATTAGGAGTTCATGTAGTGTTCTGTCTGCGTGTGGGTTCAATCAAAAAGCAACTAAACGTATTTAAAATACTTCAGCAGTTAAAATACAAAGTGCAATCAATTAAGAGATGTTTACTCCAAATGACACACCACAGTAACATTCCTCAACCCGTTAACAGATTTTTACAGCACAGGTTTGAGGGGTAGTAAACATATCCTGTCCTGCGACAACAGGTTTCCAATCCACTCGGTGTTTGTAGAGAAAACAGAGGGACCTCCGGACAAAGATGACCATGGTCAAGGGGCAGGGGTTTGTCGTGGATGCCCTGCTGGAGCCGTACATAATGCTCTCCATGTGCTTGAAATCTGACACACTCAAACAATGAGAGAGGAGAGGGAGTGTTGAGGAACAACAGGACGGGGAGCCATGTTAGTGATGGAGGGCTCCCTGGTGTCCCATCAGCCTGTTTCATTTTTCATTTTTTGTGTTGCTAAATTCAATAATGTGAGAAATGGCCTCGGTATGCCTTTATGTGTAAATATTAGTCCTCCCACTACAACAGTGAAAAAAGCATTTTATTTAGCTACTAATTTGATAAGTTATGATGAACTTGTCAGGGAGATAGTGGTGAAAGCATGTGGTTTACAGCTTGATGCTCCTTTTTAATAAGTGGTTAAGCTTTTATTCTGGTGACATAATGATTGATGCATGGCTGCCAAATGATACTTAAAAATAATTGTGCTCTTATTCATCATGCAAGACAGCCTGCCCGCACTGTATTTACAATCTGTCGGCTAGAGTGCAGGAGACAGAGTGTCACAAATTATCTGTAGATTTGAAAATATTATTGCAGTTAACATATGCCTATTTTAAGTTGACAATGCGCCCTGACTGTCTGGCTTTTACCACAGAAAAAGCTATGAATGTAGGTCCATTGTCATTTCTACACAGGGTGAAATTGTTTTCAGTCATTTTAAAATATGCTGAGGTTGTCTTCCTCTAACCCACCCACAGGTTAGATGGACACCCTGCTGCATGTATGTCTGGCACTCCTGACCCAAACCACTCAAACTGGAACAATCATTTCAGAAACACGTTGCAATAAGTAAAGTTACTAAAAACAACAACATTCATATTTTTGATATGTTCTACTATGGCAAAGTTACAATAATTAATTTTGAAGGTAATACGCAGGCAACGTGATGTAAAAAATAATGTATTTTTCAAAATACTATTTCTCTTAACTTCCCATTGCAATCTAAGGTTTCACCATCAAATACTTCAGAAATCTAGGCCTATATGAGTGCAAATTATTATAGCACAGACCACTGACATACTGTATGTCAATTCGCCTGGCTAATGCAACTCACATATTGAGCCAGTACAAAAAGGTATAAAAAAAATAAATGCATTGACTAAAATGTAAATGTGTCAGGCTGACTATATTATGTCGATATCCTACTGGACAGTTATTACAATAGTTTTGGGCTACCTGAGATATGAGGAAGGTGGGCAGGGTGTCAAGGTTGTCATCATGCTATTAATCTATAATTTGGCTAAATGGGGAATGAAAAGGCATCAGCCACTTTATTAGGTGTGCTTGCTGAAAGCAAGACATTTTTTTCATACTTCCATTATTAATATTTTTGTTCCCCTGACACCTGTAAGGCCAAAACCGTAAATGTTACAGACACCAACACACATAACTTTCAAATGTGGATGGCTGAAGTCCCAGAGTAGCACAGTGGTCAAGTCAACCATTTATACTAGAAATGTCATTCAAACATGTACACCAATTTGGAAAAGTGTGCTTGTGAACAGCACAATTGTTTTATTTGTTACTCAAAGAAGCATATGAACAACCTACAATACCCACTCAAAAATATATTCCTAAAGGTTCTTCAAATGGTTCTTTGAGGAAACTTTATATGAGGATTTATTTGTATAAACCTTTTAAATGGTTAAATGGTGGAACTTATAAGGGTTCCCTCAGAGTTTCAATGTGAAGAACCCCTAAACAACCCTTCTGTAACGTTGTAGGCATGAGGAAGGACACAGGGGTAAGGAGAACGGAGGACTTTTAATAGAACAACTATGACGTGACAAAACTAAACCAAAACAGGAAAATCCATAACAATGACCTACAAGAATCACTAGGGAAGGAGGATCTTAAATACAGACAGTGATCAGGAACACAGGTGAGGGTACTAACAACCAACAGGTGGACATGCTCCAAATTACTATGGCCTTCATTACCAGTAATACCATCATTTTACAATCAAATACATTTCATTTCAAGTGTTGGATCAAAAGTCTAGAGCTACAGGTGTCATAACAAGTATTGTGAACTTCCAGTGTGTTATTTTTAGAAATGAAAGAAACATTTCCTCAAAGCTAATTACAGGGGCATCTTTTCAACATATTATTTTTGGTAAGCAGAGTGAATTAGCAGTAATCACAGCTCTAAGGGAAGGATGATTCATACAGTCAATACAGTAAGACAATGGTGTTGGATCCACATATCACCTAAGTGTCCCAGTCAAAACTATTTGACTGCATAGGGAATGAGGTTGCATTTGGATTGATGATTCTGTTTCTGCTAGTCTACAGACACATGGCTGCATTTTAAATTTAAAACAGACTTGCAGACTGGAACCAGACCGATATTTGGAACAAGATTGGATTATAAAAGCTTGGAACACTTGGGTCAGACTGGTCTCAAACAGATAAAGAAAAAATGCATCTCTATATGGTTATATCAGCTTGCTAGCTCAGGTATATTCTAGAAGCTATTAAGGAACCTTGACTGTAAATGTATGTAAAGCTCTGCTTCATTGACTTTTCAAGCCCAATGGAAACAGAGACCAAAAATTCTAGTGTTTCAGACGAATCTCCCAAGATGGCGGTTTTCATGCACAGTAATAAACTAGTCAATAGTAAAACCAAGAAACCCTGGCCATGGTCAAAAGTAGTGTACCACATAAGGATATTTACGATGTTTACACGACTAGTCAAAGTCACCACCCCCTGTAGCAGCAGTGACTTTGTGTGTGTGTGTGTACGCATGTGTCTTGTGTGCTGGCTCCAAGCAGGGCTGGCGCCGGGAACGGCCCAGTTCCCACAACTCCAGATGTGCTCTGTCTCCTTGTGAGCTTGTGCTCCTCACACAACATCACAGGGGGAAGAAATGGAGAAAAATCTGAGAAAAGTCAGGAAAGAGGAAGGGAGATGGAGGCGGAACTTCTTTGGGGAATTCATGGAGTTCTTCGACCTCCCACTCCCCATGGCCGCCACTACAGTATCTCTCTCTTCATCCTCCCAGTCTGACGTATTATTTAGACTTCTGAACCAGTTAAAACTGGCAAGATCGGATTAGTTCAAAACAGAGGTTTTTGGAAATGTGGTGAAGCATGAAGCAATGAGATAAGAATCAAGTCTAAAAGATGCCTAGCTGGAACTGCATGAGGTTCAGCCTCTGTCACACTAAATGCCACCGAAAGGAAAGCTTGCCTTGGATTAGATTATTCATTGATAGTATGTCCGTTGGAAATTAATTCTCTGCCCTTGTTAAGGCCAAATACTGGTTTACTTATACAACCCCAATTCCAAAAAAGTTGGGACACTGTAAAATGCGAATGAAAACAGAATGCTGGTCATTTATCTATATATTTAATTGGAAATAGTACAAAGACAACATATCAAATGTTGAAACTGAGAAATTTTATTGTTTTTTGGAAAAATACATGCTCATTTGGAATTTGATGCCAGCAACACGTCTCAAAAAAGTTGGGACAGGGGCATGTTTACCACTGTGTTGTGTAACCTCGTCTTTTAACAATACTCTGCAAGTGTTTGGGAAGTGAGGAGATCAATTGCTGTAGTTTTGAAAGTGAAATGTATTCCCATTCTTGCCTGATATAGGATTTCAGCTGCTTAACAGTTCAGGGTGTCCTTTGTTGTATTTTTCATTTCATAATGCGCCAAATGTTATCAATAGGGGACAGGTCTGGACTGCAGACAGGGCAGTTTAGCACCCGGACTCTTAATACGGAGCCATGCTGTTGTGATATGTGCCGAATGTGGTTTGGCATTGTCTTGCTGAAATAAGCAAGGCCTTCCCAGAAAAAGACGTCTGGATGGCAGCAAATGTTGCTCCAAAACCAATATATATTGTTCAGCATTAATGGTGCCTTCACAGATGTGCAAGTCACCCATGCTATGTGCGCTATTGCACCCCCATACCATCACAGATGCTGGCTATTGAACTGTGCACTGATGACAAGCTGGATGGTCCCTCTTCTCTTTAGTCCGCAGGATGCGGTGTCCATGGTTCCCAAAAATAATTTCAAATTTTGATTCATCAGACCACAGGAGTTTTCCACTTCGCCTCAGTCCAGCTTAAATGACCTTAGACCCAGAGAAGGCGGCGGCGGATCTGGATCTTGTTTATATATGGTTTATTTTTTGCATGGTGGAGTTTTAACTTGCATTAGTGGATGCAATGATGTACTGTGTTCACAGATTTGCCCACACAGTCTTTCACAGAGTGGTGAACCCCTCCCCATCCTCACTTCTGACAGACCCATCCTCTCTGGAATGATCTTTTAATACCCAATTATGTTACTGACTTGTTAGAAATTGACCTAATTAGTTGTGTGATGTTCCACCAGGTTTAGTTTTTTAGCATTACACAACTTTTAGTCTTTTGTTGCCTCTGTCCCAACTGTTTTGAAACGTGTTGCTGGCATCAAATTCAAAGTTGGCATATATTTTTCACGAAACAGTAAAATGTCTCAGTTTCAAAATTTGATATGTTGTCTTTGTACTATTTTCTATTGAATATAGGATTTAAATGATTTGCATGTCATTGCATTTTGTTTTTATTTACATTTTACACAGCGTCCCAACTTTTTAGGAAACTGGGTTATACAATAAGCACAACAGAGGGGCACGTTTTCGCCTGCCTGTTGTTGTCATGGCCTAACAGAGTAATACGATTAAATCCAATTGTTAAAGCGTGCCAGTTGAATTAAATTATTTATGCATATCTGACTATTCCTGTCCAGCTGATTGAGATGTATGAATCAAGAAGCAGTGCCACTGCATATTAGAGCAGGGCCATCAGCCCCTATATTAATTAAAACAAAACTGCCCATTACCAGGAAGCCAATCACATGTAGAGCGAGATATTGTTTTATGTACTGATGATTGTTCTGATGTCAAGATATGGACCTAAATGCTAAGGTTTTTTATAGTGAACTCTAGTCTGGCTGTGTCTACAACTGTTTCTTGGTGAGCAATGAACCACGGGGGAGGTACGGGTACAGGGAGGTTGGGGGGAGGAGGCCAGAGAAAGACAGAGAGAAAACCTTTGGTGTTCATTAACTTTGAGACTCTGCCTGCTAATATCAGCAAGAATTGTGCTTTAAAGTGACATTGCTGTGTAATATTGAGCATCTGAACACTTTGTGCCCAGAATAAAGCTTCCCAAAATAAACTCTTTCTACAGTTCATCATCACAAGACGGGGATAAAAGTATTTCTCCTGCAAAAATAGATGTTCCAAAAAAAAGAAATATACAAAATTAAGGGGGATGTGTTACAAACAACCAGAAAAATGCTGATGGATACCAAGCTCAGAAAGAAATTGTTTCTTTCTAGAAGACAAGTCACATTGCCACAGTGATTTGGATTAACTAAATGGTTTGTTCTTTGTATTGTGACTTCAAACACAAACTCTTTATTTGGATTTGGACTGTTTTCATGTAATAATATCCAGAACCTAATTTTTCTGCTACTGGCAACTTGGAGGTTGTGAATGGTTTTCCATCCAGAGCTCTTGGGGTGCCCGATTTGGAAGAAGTGAACTGATGTAAGTGGGTTGGAGCCTCATTCGGTTCACACAGGCTCATGGCGAAACAGTACAAGAGGGAGAAAACATCTGAGGCTGAGCAGCAGATGCGAGAGCAATAAAACGTATGACTATTTCAGATCATTAGAGTACATGAGCAAAGAAAAGAAAAGCTACTTCATTTTAGTAGAAATTATAACTGTACAAAATCACATCCCTATTTTCTTCCCTATATCCCTATATAAGTTGATCAAAAATTCTATTCTTCAAAATTATATAAGTGAAATACAACAGTCAACAGTGATCCACAGTCAACAGTGTTATAAGTGAAAAGATAATGTTGGTTCCAAGAAGATGAAACAGGTAATCTTTTATGACATGGGTGAAACAGAAATCTCTGCTCATAAGAGACCTGAGCTAATGAGTGTGAATGGACAGTATTGTTTTTGAAGTCACCTTTTCAAACCTGAAGGCCAGTATCGCTGCCACTAAATGTCAGCATAGTGTTGGGACAGCTTGGCCCGGCAACAAAACATCAATTGTTTCCAATTGGTAGGATTTCATTCCCGCAGTTGTATCTCTGGCCTATCAGAGGTGGGCTTTGTAGAACAGTGTATGCTCACCCTGGCAACCACACTGCTCTACCTTTTCCCAGTTGATGTGTTCTGTTCACAGACAATCCCCCACTGTTATAATGGTCAAAATCAGCACCTACTGGCTAAGTGAAACTGGCTATTGCTACAAAACAAGGAAACCCACTTGACTTTCCCCCTGGCAGGGAGGAAGCAGCAGTCTGACTCATAATGACCTCTCTTTAGTGTGGATATTAAACATAAACCTTGTCCCTCAGTGCATACTGTACTTAACAGTAAAGTAATGTAATCTGCTCAGGTGAGCACTGTTATGGTGTAACGATTAGGAGGCAGGACACATTTAGGAGAACGGATTAGGAGAACGGAGGGCATTTAATAACATAACTAGAACTAGAACAAAAGCAACACTGAACAGAACAACCGTTACATATGACATGCGCCAAACAAAGACCGACAAGACACACTAAGAACAGAGGAACTTAAATAGGGACAGGGATTAGGGAAACAGGTGAGGGCAATAACAACAAAACAGGGAGAGAGAGGGTTGTATCTCACTGGCATAGCAACCTGTTGTGCCAGGACCTGACATAGGCAGTGGTGTTGATTGTGACGTTTCGCATAATGTCATCACCCTGTGCAGTATGGTAGACTTTTTTTCTCTTGTTTTGTACTGGAGTGTTGTGCACGGCTGTTCCTGTTTTTATTTTTTTAGTGTGAAAGTTAATGAAATTAAACATTGAAACAGGGACATTATATGTGAAGGGTCAAGGACAGGTTGGCATTACAACGGCTATATTTGGCAGAGAACAAGGGTGGGATGTAAGTAAACGTTAGGGCACATAGCAAATGGGATAACAGATGAGGCTAAACAGCGTTTTACTTCAGAGTATGTGTGTGTGGGGCTGAAACATTCAAGCTAATGAGGAATCTGGCTTCTCCACAGAGACAATGGAAATAGTCTCTTGTGGATTTAGTTGCTCTCATTCAGACTCATCTCCTTCTGAGACCTTATTGATTGCCTAGAGGTTCAAGTTTAATTGCCTTTTTTCAGAAACAAATAATTTGGTTGCTATGTCAATTCTTTCAACACTGTGGATCTGTGGCTGTGTTAGCAGATATGCCTGTGACTGAATAATCTGTGGCATCAATTAGGACAGCGTTCATCACAGTTTGCAGGGAAGAGCCATACCGACTTTCAAGAGAGCATTGGACAGACTTTTCAAGGGAAGATCTCAAGGGATGGAGATAGCAGTGAGCAATGAAAAAGACCATTCCGTGGGCCAACTGTATAAGTGTTGTGGTGTATCTGGTGACAAAAGAGGCAGCGGAGATCAATGGAGGAGCAGTATGATTTTCCAGATGTAGAGGAACACGTTATGCAAACAACTGCAAGTTCAAGGATGCTGTCTGCCATAAGTGCAACAACATGGGACATTTAGTAGGAAGTGCAGGGGTGCTCAGAGCAAGCCAGATGGTGACCAGACCGGAAAAGTATACATAAAAAATTCCACAGTCAGCAGTGCACCAACTAGAGAGCAGAGAGGAGACAGAGTATTTTTCTTACAACATGTTTAATAACACCGTAAAGCCTATCAGGACGGTGCGCAGCCTTTTCCGGGGTCATGTGCCTAAACAAGAGGAACGGGTGTCGGGTGACACTTGCCCTTTACACAACCCATGCCTGTTGGAGCGAGTGATCAACGTTGTTGGAACGCGGGCAGCGGATCCACCAAAAATGAAGCTATGGAGTGGAAGGGCATAAAGGGCAAGTGCACTGACCAGGATGAACCCTGTCCGTGTGCAAGCCTGAAGCCTGTCTGTACTACAGTGGAGGTAGATGGAGGCTGACACAGGGCTTTCTGCATCCGTCATCAGAAACACTTAACTGTAGGCTCAGAACCGTTAACAGACAGCAAGACGTTCTTAAGGCTTGACGTGAGCCATGTCTACCGACCAGGGGCGCCATATGGGGGGGAAAAGTTAGGATGATTCTAAGGGCCCGTGACTGACAGGGGCCCTAAACAAATATTAGAACATTATTTGGTGGGGCCCAATACGATATATTTTCAGTGGGCCCAAAATCTCTGGCAGCGCCCCTGCTACCGACAGCTCCTCCTGGATGACCATTACAAACAGTATGTCACAGTCAATGTGCACAACGGTTTAATCAAGTACCACTGCTTGGTTTTTGTTCGGATTGGCCTCTAGTCCAGCCATTTTTCAGTGGACTCCCTCGTGTAGCAGTGTACCTGGATGACATCCTGGTTACCGAGGAGATGGAGAGTCTCGTTAACGCCTGGAATCACTGGCGTAGGGTAGTTATGACGGGCCCCAGTGCACGCTATTATGAAGGGCCCCAGTGCACGCTAGTTACTAGGTATGAAGCGCACACACCATTTGGCATATATATATATATATAACCAACAATGTGTTGGATTTCACAGTTGAATGTGTTGGATTTTACTTAGTCTATTATAATGGGAAAGTTGAGAGGTCTAAAAGAAAGCTATTAGAACCATGGATAGCCCTCTGACACGCGGTAACGTAAACAGACGGTCAAACTGCGGCAGCACACACAATTACTTTACCCAGATCTGAAAAATACAAAGAAAACAGGCACTCGCCGGCAACCTGACTCTGAAATGATAACCTGTTAAATAGGGGCACGGCAGCTCATCAGATACCCTAAATCCTCTTGAAAAAGCATTGAGCATTGCTGCTAGCCTAGCAGTGCTAGGAGGGGGGACTGTGGGTGGACCATGGGCTGGAGACTTTAAAAGAAGCCAAATGAATCTAATTTAGGGAGCTTTGCTACCTACTCCTCCTATTTATTTTGCTCTAGTCTTTTCTCACTGCCACTTTTGTGTTTTAAAGGCATGACTTCTGCTCGCTTGGCTTGCAGATGTGCTTGTCAGTACTGACGTTCAGATTTTGCGCCTAAACTAGCTATGTCGTATCATGTCATCATGTTCAAATAAAGATTTACCATTGGACAACAACATACATATTACCAAGCAATCGTCATTGCATTTCTGTATGTGAAAAAAATGCCAAAGAAAATTAGAAATTCTTCATTTAGTTGAATAGTTTTTTATAGTGTATGTAGAATAAGCATTTCATTTTGTTATAGATTGCTAGTGATTATTTTACCCAAGAAAACAAAATCCACGATGGAGAAGGATTTGCCTTTTCAAGGGCATAAATAGCAAATGGCACCACTTTTGCTTTAATGGGACTTGTTTGCACATAGGTCTATTTCTGAGGTGGCAATCTGAGCAAACTAGGATCTGTTCTGCAAGACAATTCACGGGCCACATATACTTTGTCATGGTGGACGACAAACATCATGAACAGCGCCACAACAACATCAAAGAGCTGTGTCAGTTGTTTGTAACCAAGGGTCTGCCTTCTGCCTGACTTTCCTAGTCATTCCTCACCACTGTCTTCTGAGTGAAAAAACTGATCCGTGTGGAGTTCCCCCTTTCACCCATCCTTAAGTGATTTAGCCGAATGGGCTGTACAGAAACTGAAAGAGGGGTGACAAACATTTTCTTGAGGAATCATCACAAACAAGTTCTCTTGGTTCTTGTTCCTGTAGGTCATCATGCCACAAACAACACCAGGACAGATACCAGCTGAGATGCTGAGAGGGAAGAATGCAAAAGATTTGTAATTATCAAAGGAAATTAACAATGTAACACTTGTAGACATTTCATTAAGGGCAGTAATGAAATGCCACACGGTAAGGGTGGTACTTCACCACATTTTTATCACATACATTTACTTGTGTAAATGAGAATTTACATGTTAAGATTAAGCTTTTTATGAAATTGGCAGCAGCTCTTTTTTACAATGTGTTTTTTTATGTCCACATTGTATGACTGTATCTAGTTAAGATGGATATATTTTATCCATCATCTGTTAAAAAATAAAGTTACCCATAATCCTACACATATGTTCTTGGTTTCAGACAGTAGTACACTATAGGAGTAAACACACTTTGACAGGCAGATTTGAGATGTAGCAGATGTTCATGCTCTTGGAAAAAGATGTGATTTTAGAGCCTCAGCACAGATTATGGAAAACTGTTAAAGACCCATCTCTTTAGTGCTGCATGTTTCAATACAGCAGGGTCTACGTGAAAACACCAACCACCATTTCCTAAAGTAACCCCTCCCTTAGCCTTCACACACACACACACACACACACACACACACACACACACACACACACACACACACACACACACACACACA